>JAKSZP010003114.1:0-70449 GCA_022478985.1 Massospora cicadina | reverse complement strand
TTTATACATCATAAAGCTCCTTCCTTCGACTCCTGAAATCAAACAAAAATATGTTCTTGAGGAGGGTACATAAAATGAAACAGTTGTATACTCTTGACAACCTCTTATGTACAAATGCACTTTTTGGTGGTGGATGGCATGCAATGAAAACGTAAAGGTCTACTAGCACTTAATATAATGAGGTCAAGGAATACACCAACAATAAAAAATAAAAAACTCTTCTTGCATATTGTCTACTATGTAATAAAATATGATTGTTATATAATATTATGCTAAAGTATCAGCATGTTCGATATTCTTTTTAGTATTTTACTCCATTTTCTTCTTTTTTCTCTCCTTTAAAATGATTATATAGATGATAAATTTTTCATGGATCCTATTGACTTTCGCTTGTATGAAAGGTTCTCTAATACTATCAGAGGATGTTTTCTCTAATACATCTAAGATGTCTTATCCATATGATCCTCAGTATGTTTTTGTTCAAAGCCTTGGTTATTGTAATTAACACATATCTTACTATTTCATATTGCGGAAACTTAGTTCATTACCATAGATTAGCATAATGATCTTTAAACTTCTTCTCTAGATGGTGGAGTAGGCTTCCATATTAAGTTTTATCATCTTAAAGTTAAGTTTGACAATTATTAATGTGGTTTCACCCAAAAATATTTTCTGTACAGAACATTATTAGCGTTGGCAAGGCAGGATGCCATCCATAGAATAGTCAAAATGGGCTTTTTTAGTAACATAATAGTAACTGTTATTGTACGCAAACACAGCGGTGGGTATAAGTGAACAATATTATGATGGTTGGTTTGCATGATCTTTCAGAGGATGTTCGCCAAGGTGCCATTGGTTTGTTTTATTTTATAGAATCAGGGTAATATGTAATTGTTAATACTCTTCAGATTGCCATCTATAAATTTAACTTAGATATAACAAGTGAAGTGTAGTTGATTCCTATCTGTGAGGATCAACTAAGGGATACATGCTGTAGAATTTATTCCCATGATAAACTTAGCAACGGTTACTGCACCTAAATCTCAAACAACTCTTTTTTCAAACCACTTTATTAGGTCTTCTATGGCCACTTTTGCTTTCCAGTACAATGACTGTAAGCTGAATTTGAACTTTGCAGCTCAAATCTGTAGATTATAATTTAACAGGCAAGAGCAACATAAGAGAATTAGAGTAAGAGCCAGAATATTATAATAGATTATAAGGATTCAATAGTTTTAAGATGTGTCATAACACGTCACTAAGAAGTTTATACAAATTGAAGCTGCGCGAGATGCAAATTTCCCCAAAAGCCTCTTCCTGTCTGATATGGCTCTAGGCTAATACTAGCGAGGTGTCATATTGGGAATTTTTATAAAGATAATTTTCTGTTTGCTATACCACAAATAAAGATGCATGGATGACAGCTATTTGGGTTGGGCCCAATTATTACTAAAAAAGGAGTTTATTTAAAAATTCCCTTGACTAAATTCTTTCAAACCCTCCAAAACAATTGTTCAACTATGGTCTTTGTTATTTTCTTGCATTAATGACACCATAGATGATTGATCTGTTACATCAAAATTGAGATGAAAGAACTTAAGAGGACATTTCAGAAGACTTTATAGATTCATCATTATAAGATGAATCTCTATCAAATCTTTTCTGTTTCTCTCCCATAGGGGTAAATAGATGCAATTGATATAGTTTGATTAGTAACTTATCAATTCTTGATTTGGAAATGGAGAGAATGACCTGCTTACCATCTTGAATCCTGCCCATGTCCCCTCAAGATCCTATCAAAGGGGAACATAAGGCTTAGAGAACGGCCATGAACTTTTTTAACCACCATGCCATGTCATACATCATCAAGATAATATAAGATTACTTCATGAATAACGCGCTAAGGGCCAGACCAATTAATAAAAGTTTGTCTTGCCACCCTTAGGGTCAATGATAATAAAAAACTAGTTCCTAGTTTAAATGTCAGTAAGGCGGGTCTAACAGCATTAATATGGAAGTCTCCTTCAAGTAGTTGAGATAAATTATTCAATAATAAGAAGCTCATTTTTGATAATTTCATCTTCTCGAGACCTAATAGTAAATTTAGAATTATTGGAGCCAAAGTCAAACAAGGTCTGAACACTAAATGTAAAACAAGACTCATAACCATATAAGGTTTCAAATGGAGACAGTTTAATTATTTAAAATTTACTTAATCTGATAAGCCAATAAAGCGCTGGGTAAATAATGGTTCCATCGCATAGGATCAGATGAAGCCATTTTCTCACAGGGTAAATACTAAATTCCTTTTAGCGCGTTCCACCATCCCATTGGTAAATGGATTATAAAGAGCAATAAGGTTTTTTTTAGTACGGATAAAGTAGTTGTTTCTTAGACTAACAAGAAGTGAAATTCAGTCCATTGCTCAATAGTAGAATTTTGGGGCATCCAAGCTGAATAAAAATAGAATGAAAAAGGAATAAGGCAGTATTTTAACAGAAGCAGCTGAAACAAAATTTCAAAACCACTTTAATTAAGTGTGCTATTTTTAATCAAGAATATCTATGCCCATATAAACCAGAGGGCAAAATCCCTACTATATCACTCATGGCATTGACGGGCTTTGTCAGGATTCTCCCTTTATTGGGGGAATCACCAAATAAAGGTCATAACCTGCTAAAGTGGATGCTGGATTGGGCTTTCCATTAACTTGGGTTGATCCCAATCTGAAGTATTGGGGATTGGCCTTAATAAAATTTATTTAAATTAATAATTGACACTGGCAACTAATGACAAGGATGTCAAATAAATTATTGGGTTGTGGCAGAATCCCATTTTGGCACTCACTGAAAGCAGTTACTTTTTTTTTATCAGCAGCAAATTATGCTGAGGATGTTCGCACTCCCCATTATTAATTATATTTTTTTATACTTATCTTGTTCAGCAATCAACTATGAGATTTCCCTATCCCAGATCCCACCTTTCCCAATCCCAATTCTAGCCTAAGGTCCTATATATACTTGAGGCTTTATTCAATAAACTACCATTTCTCGCGAATCTCTTTTCCTAATCTAGATTATTTAAAGCTTTGATGGCCTAATGCTCGCTGGGGACTTCAAAGCCCTGAATTAATAACTGGGTTGGAGTTGCTCCCCCATGTCCTGATAATTGGTGCTCCATGCCAGGTGCCCCAAGTTCCCTGCAAGAGCTTAATCAAGGAAGGAGGAGGGGTGGTCACTGCTAAGGGCCTTTGGCCCAAGGCTTACCCTGAGCCTAAACAACCCAGGAGGTATGACCTGGCCTGGCCCCTGCCTCAAGAGGGAAATCCAGTTGGAAGCAGTGGGGTTCGGTTGGGGAGTCCCTCAGCTGGTCTTATTCTGATACTGGGCAGACAAGCCCAAGTTACCCTGGCCCCTGCCCCATGATGGCAATCCAGGATGAGGAGGGACTAAGGGCACCCCAAAACTAGCCTGGGCGGCCAAGCTCAAGTTACTGGGGTTCAATCCCCAATTCTGGTTCTTATACTGATGATGGGACCTAGTCCTGATGCTGGATGTCATCCCTGATTACGGCTCCAGTGCTGATGCTGGGTGTCATCTTTAATACTGGCTCCAGTGCTGATGCCAGGACCTCCTCCCAATGCCAGCTCCAGCGCTGATGCTAGGTGTCATCCCTGATGCTGGGACATGTTCCCAATGCTGGGTGCCAATTCCTATGTTAGCTCTCATTCCAATGACCCCGCCTCAGCTCTGACCTTAGTCTTGGCTTGGAGGGGGCTCTGTTGGGATTCTGCTTTTATTGGGGGAAGACCTGATTGGGGGTCATGACCTGCCTACAGGCGGATGCCAGATTGAACTCTCCATTAACTTGGGTTGAGCCCAATCTGAATTATCATAGATTGGCCCCAATAATATTTATTTAATGTAATAATTGACACTGATGACTAATGCAGAGGACGTTGAACAAATTATTGGGTCATGCAGAATCCCAATTTGGTGCTTGCACCCCAATCAGTTACGCTTTTAGGATCACTGGCAAATTATGCTGAGGATGTTCCAGCTCCCCTATGTATTTATTAATTTTTTATACTTATCTCAGTCAGAAATTGACTTTATTTTATTTAAACGAGGTAAGCTGACCAGGGGATGGACATTACCAAATTAAATCTAAAATCATAATATTATAAAAATACCAATTCAAATGAAGCGCCCAAAATGTATGGATCAATTGAATCGTACCTAACAAAATATCCAATCAGGTGGGAAGCGAATATTGCTATCCCTCCATGGTGGATAGGGAGGGGGGATCAGGGGGCTCGTCTTTGGCCATAACCATCTCATTCCAGAGTAGGGTGCGTGTTAAGGCAGATAGTAAGGGTGTGGGGGCATCGGCAGCATGGGGTTTGATATCCTTGATGACTGGAACTTCCAAATAGTTGCCAGCCATCATTATACCAATGATGTATTTGCCTAAAGCGTCTTCAGCTTTGAGGCGGGTGTCTGGGAATTTAACAAATGTGGCAATGTTGGTTCAGGTTATTTTTGCTTTCAGATTCCATGCTACTGTTACCACGTTCTGGATGGCTTCAGTGACGTTTTTGTGTAAAGTTTTCATGTTGATCTTACTTTGTGGAGTAAGATTTATGAGGATGATGGGAGGTGGAATTCCTCCTGCGAGCGCAGCCACAGATTTGGTGGCAGCTTTGTGAAGCGGATGTCATTCTGGTGTGGCAGCTGCTTCTACTGCAAGCTGGTGGTCGCTGTAGAACGGTTTGGCGTTAGGTTGTGGGACACACTTCTGAGGCAGGAATTTTGCATCCTATTCTGCTTCAAAGAGCTGCTCGAGTTGCAGCATCAGTTCTTCTATGAAGTTACCTGATTTACCAGTTTCATCCAATAATTCCCATGGATTTTGCTTGAATTGTATTGGGGACTCAGTGTACAGTTGAAGTTTGTTCAATTTGTTTGTGGATGCATGGGATCAAACTGGTATCCAATCTGATGTTTGGTTGGATGAATTATTTGTGGCATTGGGGCAAGGTGGGTGCTGATTGGTGGCTGCAGGTGCAGCTGCAGCATCAGGCATTGGAGGAGGGGAAGGTAGGATCATACCTTATGTCAGAATTGGTGCGGGGTGGGCGTCAGGCAAACTTTTGGCGTTGGCAGAAGTTTCTGAGTATGGACACCTATGTTTCGAGTGGTCCAACTCAAAACAGGATGGACAAATCGTCTGTCCTCCCTCAACTCAGTCCCAGAATGGATGGTCAGGGACAGATGGGATGGTGGCACAAGGGGAAATTGCTAGAGAAATTTTTGTAAATTCAGGGCTGATTGTGGCATATGCCCAAGGCCCAGAAAGGCGTGTGGCCCCATTTGGGACCACAAATTGCAAGATGGGGTTGGTGCCATAGGCTGCCAAACCATCCATCAGCTCCTGGTGGAGCACTTTGGGGGGTGGGCGGGTGGGCAAACCAGCGAACTAGACCACCAAGGTGGTGTCCATTGGGAGCTGGGTCTGAGTTGTTGGGAGGGGAAAATTTTTAAAAATTAATGGCATGGTTGCTGCAGTGGCTGCATTGGCTTCACAGGAGAAGCCAAAATCAAACTACCCCTTATAGGGGTGGAAGTCTATAAAACAGGCTGATGTCATCACCACCTGAGCCATTTTGATAATGGCTTGGTCGTCGTAGGGGAATAATTTCCCATATTAAACCCTAAGGCTGAAATGCATGTTGCTCTGGGGAGCACCAGGGGGCAGCGGGGCACTGCTTGGGTTCAGGTGAGATGGGCATCGAGATCCTTGGGAGGAACAGAATCATCCCAAGGGGTTTGGAATGACTGGGCGAGCCAGTCTGAGCGCGTTTTTCTGTCAGATGGAAAATGGAGGGGGCGTTTCACTTCTGCCCTACTCTGGGACAGTCAGCTGGGGATCTGACAACATCGGAGCAAGACTTTGATGTGCAATTAAGTGTTTGCAATTATTTTACTAAAAATAATTTTCTTGGAAAGTTATGCCAAAAAAAGAGAGAGATTCAGCAATTGCTTTAGATTTCTCTATCCTGAACACCTTTCATAATCCCAATACTAGTCTTGAGGTCCCATAAATACCTAAAGGTTTTATTTAATAAGCTACCATTTCTCATCAATCTCTTTTCCTGATTTAGCTTTTTCTAAGGCCTTGATAGCCTATTAACTCGCTGGGGGCTTTGGGGCCTTAAATTAATCGAGGTTGGATTGGTGTTGCTTTCCCATGTACCAACAGGATTGATCAAACCACAACTTGATGTTGATAGGGAGATCCAATCTTGGTTTCTACAATTCAAGTAGTCCTCTATCACTTCATGGTGGTCTCAGCCATCTTATACAGATATCATTGTTTTACCTCCCTCATGAGTCTTTCTCACAATTCAATGTCTTACAATTTAATGTCCTTCAAGGATAACTTTGCTTCTTTAAGAAGGGCGTATATATAGTAGACATAACCCATTTAAACTCCTATATGGCACTATTCTTTGACCTGAGTATCTATAGTCATATTTACTAACTCAGCCTGAAGCTTGGGGAACTCTCAGTTCCTATCACTCAGTTTGTCCAATTAAATTGTTATTTGATCTTCTTGAGGAATTGAAACTGCAAGTACAGGCCTCCTTGGAAGGCTGTCTTTTTTATTGAACGTTTCCATCTCAATGGATGATGCTAAAATCTTACTTTTATAAAGCAATAAGCCCAGCTTAATAATTGACCATCAAGATCTTACATATGTTATACCCATTAAAGCACCTTATGATCAGTGTTACTGTGAAATGAGTCCCATACAGGTATGGCTGGAAGTTTTACTACTAGTCTTACAGCTAGGCACTCTCATTTAGTAACACTATAATTTGTCTCAGCATTAATTAAGGTTTTTCTATAACAATCCACAGGATGGTCAGCTTGGTTCTCATTGTGTTGCCTAAAATAATTCTCACTACACATCTTTTGTGTTATTGAACAGCAAAAAATGGCTATCAAACCATGTATAGATAAGGATAGATTTCATATAAAGAGCATGTTGTAGCAAATTAAACGCATGTTATTGTTCAGGTTGTAAATCAAAGAGACTCTTTTTTTCTAAGATATAGGCCAAGGCTCATCCATATCAGAAACTGAATTATTAAACTGGAGTTAATAACCCACCATTCATAGGAATACTTGTATATCCTTTGGTCTTTGGGGATGTTACATCTTCCAAATACTGATGACTTTATCAGAAAGAGGTTTAGTCCTTAGTTTTTGTCCTTATATCTGATGAAAGCAATCTTAGACTGAAAAGTATTTGCCAGTTTTAGTTTAAGATAAGATTTACAAATGTGACTAAAGATTTCTTGAAAGCACTTTAAATGTCCATTGAAGTTGCTAATTTTACAGTAACATCCTAGAGATAAATAAAAACATGCAATAATTTTGAATCTACCATGATCCCCATCCATAACCCGTTGAAATATGGCGGGAACATTACAAAGCCCTTGAGAAATCTTGGTTGGTTCAAAAAATACTTTTTTAGATTCAAAAGCGCACTTTGACTTATCTTCAGGTGCCAACTCAATCTGCCAGTACCTGCTGATCAGATCTATTGCAGAGAAAATTGAGATCCTGCAAATGGGTGGAGAGAGTTGTTAATTCGTGGTAAAGCTACTTATCCTTTCTGGTAACAGAATTAAGTCATTGGTAGTCCATCACCACTCTATGACCACCCCCTTCCTTTGAACCAGTAAAAGAGATGAGCCAGGGACTATGAGAAGGACCTATTATCTTTAATCCAGTAGCAAATTAAGTCTGAAAGCCATCTGAGCTTCTTCCACAATGGTCTTCCATAAGACGAGACTATATAGGCTTAGAATCTCCAGTCTCAACATGATGCAGGACGCCTATATCTCTCTGAAGTCATAGGCGGGAGTCAGAAAAAGTTCAGAGCATTCCTTTAGATACAGCGAATCTTAGCTAATTGTTCACTAGTCAATTCATCACCAATAAGCGTTTCTACAGGGCTACCATTGGAAGAGAGACCTAAAACAAAATAGCGCAAACTTAAAACTATAAACATCATCTACATTTTGATTGCAAAAACAAGCATAAATGACCAGAGTATTAAGACCTACCATATTACTAGGGTTGTCAGTTAGGATTACTAATAACAATGATGTATGCCCAGCTTAAGTTGTTTCTATAACAAGTTTTTCTTTCCCATAACAATAACATCAGTTAGTAAGATTTGATTCAAACAGAATTTTTTGATAATCATACAGGAGAGTGAGCGAATTCAACAAAACCCAACTAAAATGGGCGAAAGTCATATTGGACAATGGCCAAAACGGTGCACCCAAGGGCAAAATATGCCATAGAGGGGGATCAGGAGCCAATGCCGCCAAAAATCCCCAAACCCAAACTCCACCCAGGTTTGTGGAGTTCACCACAAAACAAAACCAATATATGGAAATACACTATGCACAGCCCCTATTAAAAGTGGAACATAGGCACTGACTTTTCTTAGGGGTAGATTCCCCAACTCTGTGGAAGAAGGAAGGTGAGGCACATACATCGATGAATCCCCCCCTTGGGTTGGGACCATCTAGTACTAAAAAAAGGTAGGTGAGGCACAGGCCTCCCTCTTTCCTCACGTAGTGTACGTTACCACCCACACCATCCACTGCAGCTGGATTGATATGTGTTTTGAAACCAAAGAAGACGCAGACGCTGTGGCAAAAGTCTGTATCATGATTGCCCTCCATGAGGTCGAAAAAATTGTGCACACTGCATGCACCAGATGGAACAAAGAAAATACTTTGTTCATCTCATTCAACTCACACTCCCCACCAATCTCCCCCACAAACTAATTGAGGAGGAACTCCAAATCAGCCTTTAGAGCTACGGAGAAATAAACAACTAGAATTGCAACGATTCCACCTGATGCTGAACCTGTGCACAGGAAAGGCAATTGCCGTGATCAACCTGGTCCCTGATGTGGCTGAGGACCTAACTAAAATCCCATGCACCGCGTTGTTTCACCTCCCAGATGGGGGAGTTTCGAAACCTTTCCACATCATACCAGAATTTGCACCGCCCATCTGCAACCATTTCACCACACTAAGGCACAAGGAACATGCATGCCCCATGAAGGAGGGCACCTTGGCCCAGGACTTTTGTGATGACGCTATGGATGAAGACAAAGAGACCTTCAGAAAAATGGTCAATGCCAACCACGCTTTCCTCTGGGGAGAGAATGGACATTACGTCCTCATAGACCCAGTATCACCCAAATTATGCAAACAGGTACAGAAGGCCCACAAGCCGGCAGCAGCTAAGGCTACATCACTTGCAACCTCCTCCATCGACCTGGACCAGATCCAGATGGAAAGAGAGGAAATCAGCTGAACCAGCCAATCAGA
The DNA here is from genome assembly GCA_022478985.1 of Massospora cicadina. Taxonomy (NCBI): domain Eukaryota; kingdom Fungi; phylum Entomophthoromycota; class Entomophthoromycetes; order Entomophthorales; family Entomophthoraceae; genus Massospora; species Massospora cicadina. The sequence goes on along the minus strand of JAKSZP010003114.1, from coordinate 61,025 downwards.
ACAGAATGCCCAAGCTGGAGTAAACCATAGAGGATACTAACTGAGCCAAACAGTCAGATCAGAAACCCACGCTGAAAATTTTCTCTGCAATCTAACAGAATCACCACGTGATCTCAATCAAACAAACTTACCAGGACAATTCAACTTCACTATGGGTGAGACAACAGGGCCCAGAACTTCAAAAACAAACCCCAAAACATCAGAAACCAATCAGAGCACCAATCCAAGTCAAACAAAATCACATGAGGAAAAGCTTAATACAATCCTCAAATACAACAAAACCTGCATGAAATAATCAGAAGGTCTGGAGCTGGAAAACGCCTCAGAGTGGACTGGCTCAATCACATGGAGCAAGTCCAAGGCAATGAGCGGGGGACTAGGGCCGGAAGGCCCACCTAACCACTCCTGAGGCGCAGTGGGCACCTCAGTATCAATAGGGATGCTAAACATTGCAGGAGCCAGGGCTCAAGCATCCCAAGCCAAAAAGCTGGACTTCCTGCGCAAACCCCCTATAGACATCTTGGCCATACAAGAAATCCACTGTCTATAGGGGGAAGAGGGATCCTGGTCAGCCAGGGTCTCACCTTATCAGTCGATATGGATGTCTCACTGTGGGGTGGTCATCCAAAGTAACAAAAAAATTAAAAATCGTTGAATCCTCCTCATACCTGCACGGCTGCATCCTAGCTGCAACAATTGCAAAACAAGAGGCCAAAATCTCAAAAGCATGTATCTATGCACTATGCACCACAACTGAGAGGAAACAATTCCTTGAAGCCATCCTTACGCTCAATCTCCCACCAGAAACCATCCTGCGTGGCGATTTCAATTGCAGGGAAAATCCCACCATGGACTGATGGCTCAACCCCAGGGGATACCCACTGGGACACATTGAGTTCTGAGCAATGAAGGCATCCCTTGGCCTGTTTGACACCCTCCCCCCAGGTCTCCACTCCTCCCCCACATGACCTGCCCCAGCATACATGAAGGAATGCTCATCTCAATGAGCTTCATTGAACACATCCTCGCACTAAAATCCTGCTAATCATTTATTTCTAACTTTGATACTAGAAAATCAATTTCTCTGACCACCGCCTAGTCTCAGTGCAGCTCATGCCAACCCGCACTCAAATGCAGATGTTGCCCTGGAGGAAGCTATACCCAGAGAATATAAAATTACCCAAAATTTCTGACTGGGTTAAGCATGAAGCTACGAACCCAGAATTTACAATCCCATTTGCATCAGATCCCATCAAAACTAGGAAAAAATTCAAATCTAAACTAATGAACAAAACTTGCCATCTTGCATTGTGCAGGTACCCGCAGATACAGCCACGATCAGGCGCACCCTGGCAGAACTAGACCACCTAGAACTCAACACCCCAAAGTCTGGTTACAGCCCCAACTGGGGGCGCAAATAGTCAGAAATCTCCACCTTCCTAAACGCCCTCATCCACAAACACCAACACAGAATTAAAGTATTATGGAAAGGTAAGCACATAAAAGAAGGCGAAACCTGTTCAGCATATTTCTTTTGCCAATATCTCTCCCGAGGCAACCTGCCCTTACGCACAGGTCCACAAAGCTGACAGAACCATGGCAACTGAACCAATGGAGGTCAAGGTGGAAATACACTGCTATTACACCAAACTTTATCGTGACACCCCATATGACCCCCAAAAATATAAAAAATTTACACACTACTGAAAATACAGAGTGCACTAGTGGACTATAGTCTCCTAAATCTGATAATGCAGGAGGAGCTCTGGAATACAGTTCGCGGTGCACCGCGTAGGAAACGCCTAGGCCCTGATGGGATACCCTATGAATTTTATAAAATGTATTTTAAATAAATCGCCTCCCTCCTCCTAGCATCTATGAACCAGTGCCTGCTGGAGACTCGTCTCATGCCTGGAGGCCAGGACACCTATGTCATTACCCTGTTTAAAAAGGGTGACAGACTGGACCTGGCCAACTGGCGCCAAATCACACTCTCAAACACTGACAAAAAACTATTTAAAAAAAATCTAGCTACCAGACTGGGCACACTAGCCTCTAAAGCACTATCACCCAATCAATTTGTTTTCACACCAGGGCGCTCTATCTGGTCTAATATACACGCTATTGCCAATATATGCCAGTCCAAGGCGACTGGAGCCCTGGTATTCTTTGACCAGGAGAAGGAATACGACCACAATAGCTGGCCATACATGAAGGAGTGCCTAAGCGCCTTCAACCTCCCACCCAATTTCATTAACTGGGTGTAGCTCCTCACAGAATCCGCCTCTATGGCTGTATATGGCCCTGGCTTCCTAACCAACAAGATCACACCCCGCAAAGGGCTCAAGCAAGGTGACCCCCTCAGCCCACTACTCTATAACTTCAGCTTTGATCTACTACTCTGCGTTGCTGACTCACGCCTTTTTGGACATAACTGCACAAGCCAGTCCTCAGTCAAGATACTAGCCTTTGCGGATGACTGCGTGACAGGTATAGCTAACAGTAGTTACGCCCAACAGTTGGAACGCACTCTAGAGGAATACTCCATTGTGAGTAATGAATCACTCAATAGTTGGAAAACAGAAACAATCCTCCTTGAAAATAAATCAATAACTGGACCACATCACCCAAAACACACAACCACCCAAGATGAAAATGACCAATCATCCTACCTTTTGCATTACCCCCCACCACCACCCCTGTCTGCCACCTTGGGATATGGCTGGAAACAGGGGGATATGAAAATGAGATGATTGAGAACAATCTATTACAACAGGTATCCAACTACATCGCCTCACTCAAGGGAAGATCCCTGGGGCTAATGGGGCGAGTAGCAGTTGCCAACTCGCTCATCCTCCTGATGCTGTGGTTCCCCGCACATTCAATCCCCTTTTCGCCTACCTTCATAACATCAAAACAAAAAAGATCATCCAGGGCTGGCTGTGGCCTGGATCCCATTTACCCATATGGGCGGAAATGTTATTTGGACCACGCTCCAGCGGAGGCATGGGCTTAATATACTTCAAGAGCCACGCCAACCACATCCTGGGCACCTGGATAGAGAAAGTGTGAACCCCAGACCTCCTGCAACAGCACTGTTCCAGGGCAGCGAGGGCCAACTATATGCAGGTGCTCAAAATACCTAACCCACAAAACTTATCCAGCCTACTAACATACCTCGCTAACTGCCCCAATGCAACAGGCCCGCATTAAACCCCCCTCACTTTAAACGCCTCCTCCAAGCCATCCGCCGCATGGGAAGGACCATCTCTTACACTGGCGCTGTCCAGAGAAGGGGATGACCCAGATCCCACTTCATGATAAGAAAGCCAGTAGACCACCCCCAGAAATACATACTCGCTATGACCCCAACCATTGCTAGAATCAACTACCTTGACGCTTTGGACATCCCCTACGATCTAGCCACATAGGAGGCAATATGGAGGATGACGCATCATCCACTCCTCCAGCTGAGGGTATGATCCAACGCCTGGCGCTGCCTGAGAAGGACCTATAGATCGGCAGACCGCACCCATTCCCTCTACGCAACCTGCGCAGTATGTGGAGGGGAGGGCTCCCTACACCACCACTTAGAAACCTGCCCTCCATCCAGAGCCATATAGCGGTAAATTGCGCTCCTGCTTACAATCCAAGACAACCAGAAATTCTCTATCTCGTGGAGCCTCAATGCGTTTCATCTCAAGTCCCCAATTCTGTCTACCCTCCGCTCCCTAATGATACCCATTGCAATGTGGACGATCCACACCATTGCCTTGGATGCATTCAAGGGCACGGTCCCAACCATCCATGGGGTTATCAATAGGCTATACGTCCACTTACTGGAGCACTTCCAAGCCTGGGATAAATGGATACATGAAGCCACGGCAACAGAGGCTCATAAAGTCATGGTTCCCACTCTGGGCACTCCACATGGACCCTTTCCTCCATACCTGCTCTATATCGGGGGAAACCCCCTTGGAGTAGCACACTGACCCCCATACCTGGCGGTTCCAGCTGGCAACAGGGGTAGCCCGTGTACCCTGAGGTGCCCAACCCTCTCTTATCCTCGCTATTCTTCACTCCCTCCCCTTTTCTATACATGCATCGGTACTGCCCATCCCCTGGTCGCCTTACCTCAGTTAGATAAAAGTTGAATCTATAATCCCAGACAAGTTATGACTTTCTTTACAGATGGATTTTCTGCCTTTCCTATCTCTAATAGATGTCCTGGTGTTATATTAACATGCTCATTGGTGTTGAATATTATTTGCAACTTGGGTTATACATTAGAGTAACTTTGTGAATAATGAGGCATGTCTTCTTGTTCATCCATTACTAGAGGAGATAGCCAAACCTTTGAACTTCCCACATGATACCCTATTCTATCAATAATATCTTTATTTTCTTATATGCAGGCCATATCTTTTATTTCAGTTTTGGCATCTTAAAATGTCTCAATTGCCAATAGAACCCTATGTCCCTATAGGGATTATTTCACCAGCGCAATGTACTATGGTAGAGTAGTCACAAAGAAAGTGGGTTCCTAGGAGATTTTTGTAGCTAAGGATATGTAGGGCAATAAAATAATGGTTAGTGCTAATTTGTTAAACCAAATAGCTAATAAAGAGTAGGTTCCTATAAACTGAGTGCATTGAAGGCCTGCTGTACCTTACTTCATTTAATGAAGAAAGTCAGGGGCTATCTTAGGCGTTTCATTAAATTCATGGAAATAACACTAATGGGAGAGCCACAGGTAATAAAGGCGTGAAATGTAATTGTTAATTCTCGGTGTCTAGGTTTGATTCTGGAAAGTCAGTTTGCACAGGGTATTAGCCACTAGCAACCAAATCGGGCAATATGATGATCGCTGACTTCTTAATAAAACTTGATAAACTATATATGGAGCTATCGCCCCTTATTTCAACCTTTATTTAATATAAATCACAGATTATCTGCAATCACTTAATCACCTTGGAAAAGACCTCCTCTTTAATCCTCCATGTGACTCTTTATATATTAATTCCCCAAGCTGGATGCATCCTTAGCTTGGTAATCTTAGATTCATCTTCCCTATTCTATATAATCTCATTCATATCAAATCTCAGCATAAATCCCTTCAATTCACCAAATGGTCATCATTTTGACCAATAATAATTTTATATTCTTTTCTGTTAATCTCGAGATTCATCTCAATTTTCCCTCTGATCCGCCTTATAGGTAGCATATCATCCAATCATATTAACTTTTTGAAATTACCCCCCCCTTTAACTGGATGATATGCTCTTACTGTTTATATGCTCAGAGGAACTTCACATGAGCTCAGTCGATAATACAACCTCCTGCAGGTTCCTTAATAGTGTAGACATCCATGCCAGTCTTCTCAATTACCTTGAATGGGCCAGCCCAGATGTTGGAGAGCTTGTTTTCCGCCTAAATCCGTGATGGTCATGGAATAAAACGTGGTCCCCTACAGTGAACAGTGGAATTCCACTCCATCTCTTCTGATTGGCTGCCTGATTGCGAATTTTTTTGGCCAAACTGGTGGAGTAGGCTTCTGTTTGCAGCTTGATCAATGTATCCATAAGTGTCTTCAAATATTTCTGGGGATTTACACCACCAGTATCCTCTACACACGAATAGAGCAAGGCAGGCAGAACTGGATGTCAACCATAAGGCATTTGAAATGGGCTTTTACTAGTGGCCAAATGATAGCTGATATTATATGCAAACACAGAAGTAGGTAGAAGGGCACTCAATTCCAAGGGCTGATCCATTACCAATTTGTGGAGTATGTTCACTAGGGTTCCGTTGACTTGCTCCACCATCCCATTTGATTCTGGATGATAGGGGGTGTTCTAAACCCCACGAATTGCCATCAACTCATTCAACTTTGGCAGGATATGCAAAGTAAAGTTGGTTCCGTTATCTGTCAGAATGAACTGTGGGCAGCCGTGTCGCTGCATAACACACTCCACAATAAACTTATCAGTGGTGACCGCGCCCAAGTCACTAATAGCCCTGGCCTCTACCCATCGGGTCAAATGATCAATGCTAATGATTATATACTTTGATCAATTGGAGCTAGTCAGCAGAGGTCCCACTACATCAATGGAAATGGTGAGCCAGTCAAACTGGGGTTTAACTAGCTGGTATATGGTTTTCTTACAAAAAGGTTTTTCCACTTGACACTTATGGCAACGGCTAAATGTTTCCAATACAACGTAATGCATGCTTTCCCTGAAGTACCAGGGTTGCAAAAACTCCAGCGTTTTCCACAATCCTTCATGTCCTACAGACCGATGAGAATTCATAATAATTGAGGGTCTAGCCGAAGGTTTAAGAAAATTCAGCGTCAAGTCTCCAATCCACTTATATAGTTCTTCCCTATATATGAAAGTATCCTTCCTGAGTCCATCTAATACCTTGATCACCTGTGACGGATCATCCTGGTATTTATTCGCCAACATATTCTTGAACATAATGTCAGCTAAATCCGCCATGATAGTGACCATTAGCACCTAGAAAGACAATCCGCATTTTGATGTTTTGCTCCCAGCCAGTGTATAATCTCAAAATTATACACTTGAAGCTTCAGTGCCAAATGTGCGAACCATCCCTCCAGTTCATGCAGATTCTGTAGTCTGCGCAAGGAAGCGTGGTCTGTCACTAATTGGAATCTCACCCCATGCAAATATACCTAAAACTGTTTGTAAGCATAGATCACTGTTAAACACTTCCGCTCAGTCATGGTGTAGTTTTGTTCATGACAGTTCAAGCTTCGACTGTAGAATGTGACAGGATGCTCCACGCCATCATCCTTATGGGATAAACTGCCCTATAGTGGAGAGGGATGCATCCGTTTGTACTAGGAACTGTTTGTCAAAGTTGAGATATTGCAAAATGGGTGCACTTGCTAGAGCGGTTTGAAACACATTGAAAGCACTCTGGCATTGTTCCGTCCAATTAAAGGAAGCATCTTTCTTTAACAACTTGAAAAGTGGGGCCCTGACGCAGCTGAAATTGGGAATGAACCATCAGTAATACCCAACCATCCCCAGAAACACCTGAATGTCCCGCTTATTACCTGGGTGAGTCATCTTGCTTATCACTTTCACTTTAGCTGGCTGCAGTTTAAGCCCATTTGAATCCACAACGAACCTGAGGTATTCCAATTTCTCTTTAAAGAAATGGCACTTCCAAGGCTTAGTTTTGATATTAGCAGTAGCGAGGCACTAATACACTTGTTCCAAGTGAGCTAGGTGCTCTGTAAACGTCCGCAAGAACACATTGATATCATCAAAGTAGACTAAGATGAAGGCCAGCTTTAAGTCATCTAAAATCATATCCATGGCACGCTGAAATATAGCTGGGGCGTTGCACAACCCTTGTGGCATATGAGTCAGTGGAATAACCCCCTCAAAGTGATGATAGCACATTTCTCCTGCTTCACTAATGGCAAATTGATATGCCAGTACCCTGAGATCAGATACATGTCATAAAAATAATTCACCCTGCACAATTGGTCCAACGCATCATCAATCCATGGAAGAGGAAAGAAATCCTTTTTTATTATGTTATTGAGTTTGCAATAGTCAATAACCACTCAATTTGAGACATATTTTATTTTAGAATGAGCGCAGGTGATGCCCACGGACTGTTTGATGGCTCTAGCATCCCTTGCATGATAAGTTTATCCACCTCATCAGAGACAACCTCTTCCGCCACTTTTGATCATCTAATAGGTCGCAATCAAATGGGAGGGTGATCTCCCATATCTATCTGATGTACCACCCCTTGAGCGCACCCCAAATCATGATCATCATGTGCAAAAATATCTCGATAGTTTTTAAATAACGCCATAGCCTTAACTTGCTGTTCTGCTGATAATACTATGAGTGCTACCAGCAGAACCACAGTCAGAATGCCAAATAATGAGCTTGCCGGTAGTCTGAGATCCTTCCATGAGCCAAAATCATGTTTACAGCAAACTTCCTATATAGGGACTAAGTGTTGGTAAGCCACCACTTGTTGCTGCTGGATCGTTATTGCCTTCTTCTGTAAGTTTGCTAGCAGCACTTTCACCTCCCTATTCCCAGGTAGCAGTAACCCTGGAGCTACACGTGGTTTAAGCCATGAGTGCTGATGAGGCGCCATAATTTCTCCATAAATCCCTTTAGGGACATTAATTTCAAGCCCAGTCCCTACTATGCACTGGTGTCCAGATGGTAGGCTCAAAGCGCGTTGCCTGAAGCGGGATCCCTTTTTTTACTCATATATCTGCTTGGGGAGGGTCCTGGTCCACCAACTCAGTCATCAATAATGAACAGGAATTACTCCGTCACTGTACGCTAGATTGATTTGACTAGAGCAGACCATATCCATTGGGATTCCACTAGAATAAATTATGGGGATCTGTTAACCTAAAATAGTGAGAGTTTCCCCCGTCATATTTATCACAACGCTTAATTTCCTCATAAATGCCACACCAATTAACATTTCATAGTTGTTATTTGGAAAAACCACTGCTGGAGCGGATGCCTGGACAGACCAAATCTGTAAAGGCAACGCGCTTCAGGCTCCTTCAGACACAGTGCTATGCGTTCTTGTGGTCCCATATACTACTCGATGGTCCACATCCAGTTTCAACAGAAGTTTAGCCACCTCAAGTATAGACTATGTTCACAGGGGCTCCCATGTCTATAATAGCGCAGATTTTTGTGTTTTGAATTAAAATGTTGCAGTAAGTACATTCTAAGTAAGAAAAACCATCAGCATTTATTACATGTACATCCAAGGGCTTTATGTTACTCAAAAAGGAGGAAATGCCCTTGCTGACCTAGGATACTCACTAGTGATTTTTTCTACCAGAATGGCTACATTAACCCCTACCAAAGAGACGACATTTGTCAAGGGATCCTCGTTGCTGATATCAGTCTATTCCAGGATCTTCCACGCTTATGGCTTCTGCACGTCCTGGCAAAACTCAGGGGGCACTGGGGTATACCTTTACTCCCAGAAGCAGAAGCAAGGGTATCTGACGAAATCTGCTGGTATAACAAATCATCTGATTGAGGTTCAAATTCTACCCGAAAAGACGTTTGAGAATTGTTAGAAATAAGTGATTTGGACTTAGAGGAGGTAGAGTGTCCCATCTCTACTCCGCTCAAGCTTTTCCTTGCTCAATATTTTTTTAAAACTAGATGGTCTCCTTGCTCAATATTCTCAGTTGGCATTGTATACACTTGTGGTTTGCTAGGGCAATTACCTGCATAATTCCCTCTTCGTCTGCACTGGAAGCAAGTGTTCATCTAAGGTTCACATAAATAGCTTATGGTGGAAGGACCAGGTTGGAAGTTGCCAGTATGGTTCCAAGGTCATGGACAAACTGGCGATGCGTACTTGGTCTGAAAGGGGTCCACTGACTTGTATGAGGGATGAATATGTTCCAGTGGCTGATAACCCAGTCTCTGCGGCCTATATCCTGAAGATTTTGGAGCGGAGACAGCAGAGGTTTTTGGGCTATGTTAGGGGTGCTGATCGTGGCGGAGAAACGCAGTAAGGTGTTCATGATCTGGATAAGTCTGGCATCTCCATCCAACAAATGAGACATAGCGTTATATAGTTCCTGATGTGGTTTGACAGCTGCCATCATCGCTATACTGACATTCTTAGTGGATAAAATGTTAGCTTCAAGTAGGACATGTGCTTCCACCAAAAAATGCTCAGCGAATTCTAACAGGGTCTCATTTTGGTGAAACTGTATAGTCATAAAGTCAGCTTTCCATTGGTCCATCTTGGTAGCGCCCCCAAAGAGCTGGAAAACAATCGCTTTAACTTCTTCATAGGATACTGATCTATTTGGAAGATAGAAGGTGACTTGATCAGCGCTTTCTACATCTAAAGCGAACAATAACAGTTTTGCTTTCTGTTGATCAGTAGCTCTTCCAAAGCGAATTCAAAGAGCTTAAAGTAACTGTGTAGATTCCAATCACGACTGAAAGGGGGTAATTTTTCGATTCTCATGACTTCGCTTTGCCTCAGGTTCCTGCCATAAGGAGCAGACGAATTGGTTTTGGGGAAACTATGGGAACCATCCCTTTGTGCATTATTATACATCCGGCTGGATGAACTTGAATCCATCGAAAAGGACTTGGAAGAAGTGGTGTTGCGCAGGGGGTCCAGCATAACACCAGAAGGATACTTGCTGATCCATAGCATTCTTCCCCCAAATCGCCACTTATTGCCCCACTTCCCCAAGCTCCATCATGCCCTGCAAATGTCCATTGACAAACTGCTCTGCTTTAGCCTAATGTCATTTACTTCGTCCATCCTGAAATTCCTGTTGCAGCGTTTCATACTTATGTTGCAACTCCTGGCGGAATTCCCTCTCTTTGTTCAGTTTCTGTTCCACGGCTTGTAATCATGAGAGGACCTCTTCAATTATGTTGTGCAGGTGGGTGTGCTGCTGCCTAGTGTTATCTGCTTGTTGATTGGCATTGTTTATTTGGCTAACGAGGAAGCTTGTTCCCATACCAATTCCTCATTGGCCCGTCAAAGGGTATCAAGGTGCCCTTGCATGTCCACATACTCTCTTGTCTCACCAATTGGAAGAGGGAAGGCTCATTGGCACTCATCATGACTAACAACTTTTAGTTATGTAAGATGACAAATAATCTGAAGATATTTGGGAGATGTTGACCAAAGGATAAGCGCATTATCTGCATTCGCTGGGTACTCCATTCAATACAAAGTTGGGTTAATTCAGCTGATAAAGAGCCGACTTGGTCCACCACTTTCTGTTCCATCAGGGTCATTTTTTCCTTAAGCTGGGCAATCACAGCTTTGAGAGCTTCCACCCATTTAGCTATCTCCATCATAAAGCGCTTGGTTTATTTCTCAACGTTGTGACATTCTAAATTCACTCTGCTGATAGGCCATGCTGATCCAGCAGTTCTCTTATTGCTTGAGGTTATTCTAAATTTAACTGTGGTACCAAAAGGTCCAATTGACGGAGGATGTACCCCACGCGATGGTCCATCTGAACCAGCGCCCCCTGCACTTCCAAAAAGAGCAATCGAGGTGGTTGAGCAGGAGGCAGGTATCATTTTGCTGTGCTCAAGCAAACAGCATTACATCTACAATTATATATTGTGGCGAGACAGCACATGCAGTAGCTGGCAAATCAATGGTTGCACATAAGTGACTAGTTATTCCTTGATTCTGTGGGTACCAAGGCGGTGAGCCAACCCCATTGTAGTCATGTCCAACTAAGACATGTACAGGGCGTACCCATTTTCTTGGTCTCATTGATTATAAAATAAACTCAAGGCGTTTTACCCAGCCTCATCTTCATATAAGCAATATCCACGCAACAGCCACTCCATGATATTCCACAAATGCTGAGGAGTCACATTTGTGGAGTGTCCTTGTTGGTTGATCGTCAGCTCAGGGCAATTCTCTAATTGCAAATCAATCATAACTTCATCATCCCCTGGTTTGGTCACAGTAAATAATGTCAGTTCATTTTTAGGTGCCTCTTGTTCTTCTTCAGCATGCTGCTCACGGAATTTGATCAAATTATGTTGGAATGAATAGGGGTCATCATCATATCCTATCGTTGAATGACTACAGTTGACTAGTGATACCCGTAGTGAGCACCATTTTTAATTCTCAGCATCTAGGCTTGATTCCGCCAAGTCAGTTCGCACAGGGTATTAGCCACTGAGCAACCAAATCAGATGATATGAAGATCACCAACTTCTTAATAAAACTTGATAAACTATATATGGAGCTATCGCCCCTTATTTTGACCTTTATTTAATATTAAACCACAGACTTATCTCCAATCACTTAATCACCTCAGAAAAGACCTCCTCTTTAATCCTCTGTGTGACTCTTTATATCTCAATTCCCTAAGCCAGATGCATCCTTGGCTTGGTAATCTTCTATTCATCTTCCTTTTTCTATATAATCTCATTCATACCAAATCTTGGCATAATTTCCTTTGATTCACCAAATGGTCATCATTTTGATCGATTATAATTTGTATACCCTTTTCCATTAATCTCAAGACTCACCTCGATTCCCCTTCAATCTGCCTTATAGGAAGCAAATTGTCCAGTCATATCAACTTCCCATCAGTAACTTTTAGAACCTGAACTGCAACTCGATTTGCTATATATTAAACTGAAGTGGCAGGCTAAAAAACATATAAAGAGTCCTTGGACAAAGATAAGGAAGTATTAGTTTTTAAGAGTGACTGATTCTCCTCCATAGGCACTTTAATATTAGATTTGGTATTCTCAGTTAAATTGCTTTGAGGCGTTATAGGGATGCCAGAATGAAGTGCCACTTCCTTCATTCTGACCTCCCTTTTTTGACCACTTGGCAATTTTCTTCCGAAAATGTTTAGTTTTGAAAAGGTCCATTAAAATTAAACATTTAGGTTTTAGATTATTCTAAATTTTGTTAACATGGACATGTGGCGGTTAGTAGAAGTTGAAGTAGAAGCCTTAAATGTTAAGACTGATGATGGTATTTAATTCAAGAAATCTTTAATCTCTTGGATGCACACAACGTTATTTTTCTGTCCTATCATATGTAACTAGACTTTGGATAGGATCCCAACACAGAGATCATTGCAGTTATAGCATATGTAGGAATCCAGATCTCTTGTGCTCGCTGGTGCTTATGCTGTTGGATCTCACAAAAGCTTTGATAAAATTTATAAAAAATACTCTAATAAAAACTTTGTTTATATAAGGTTTTTATTAAGAGCGCGAAGTAAAAAAAAGTGATCCCTCTCGATATATGACCAATCAGGATATAAACTGTTTTGAGGGTCAGGGGGAATTTGAGGATAATTTTGGAATCTTTAATGCATTCCAAATTAGGAAATATGGTATACTCTCCTTTCAGATCATGGAATTTTGAGTTACTCTTTTGGAAGAATGATAGTTGGGATGGAGTTTTGGGGCAGAATGTACCCATGCGGTAATGTTTTGATATACTTCAACCAATCACTGCTAGATAAAATACTTTCACCTTGGGGGACCTCCGCCACACCTATAAAAGGGGTGGTCCCCACATAGGTGCTTTAAAGGACCTGATGGTGGTTGAGGTCTTCCTTTGATGGCACCCCACAGTCCATTGTGTGGTCAGAGTAATCTGATCACTCAACTTTACGTTTCTTGCCCATGCAGGTTTTGAAATGGTTTTACCCCAATTAATGGGGTTCCACTGAAAATCAGACAGGGTCTTTTGACTGTTATCCTCAAAATAATCATTATTCTTATTTAAATCGCATCTAGATTCACCATAAACTAGTAAATGGCCAACATTTTCCCAGTTTGGCTAATTTTGACAAGACATTCTTCCTCTGCAGCTGAGAGGGCAAATGTCCGACAGTATTATCTAATGCAATTCAGTTAGTTGTATCAAAGAACTAAGACTAAGCAGAAACCTAAATGGAAAACTCTATAAAGTCTTTCCTTTGTTTACCAGATGGCTATGAATTCTTTATTGACTGAGGAGCATCTGGCACTGCCAAACACTTTATCTATGCTTGACATAATTAATTCCAACACAGACACACTTTTAGATTTTAAGTCATAAATTCTTAGGTCGTGCTATAAAAAGATAGGTGAATATGCTTCACCTTGTGCCTATTTGGCACTTCCTCCATTTAAACTCTCATAGCATATATAAAGGAAGCTATATTATCTTGTCCTGAGGTAGGTTTCTTTAAAATATGATTAAAGGTTGTTAAAACAGGAGTAAAAAGAGTATTAATGGCTTTGGCAGGGGTAAATATAGAAGTCTCAGTTTCTGCATAGTTTCATTGAGCTTGATGATAATGTTGTCTGCTTAGGCCTATAATGTCATATAAAAAAATTTTCTTATAGGTTGGTTAGTAAATCAACTGGGGCCTTAAGGTTCAATTGTTCTTTCAAAAATTAATTTTGAAATTCTGAGGAAGAAGTAGACTTTCACAAATTACTCAAACATGTGCCAAAATAGGACAATTTTTATTTGATTAAAGAAATTAAAGGTTACTATGATGCTTGTACTATAATTATCCCTTAAATAATAAAAGCAACCTAGTAACTTTTGTGCCATACAGGGTTCCTTTCAAGTAAATCTCAGAGTCTTGAGCCACATTTTCGAACTAATCACATAGAGTTCCCATTACAGCTAATGTGTCTTTCTTCTAAAACTCATTGAGATAATTGTCAAAAACTGAGGATCACTCGCTTGTTTTTTATTATACTGCACTTCTATTCAAGTTGAAGTTCCATAGATTGATCCTCAATAGTGCCTGTAATTTAAGGTATTCAGATTGTTCAAAAACTCACTAGGCCTATTATAATTGCCGAGACTCTTCTGTCCGATTTCAGGCGTAATTTTCCCAACATAATTGGCAACTTCTTCTGAGGCAGGATTCAATACAAACTGGGGATTTGGTCCTTTCAGTTTGTTGAAACTTCTCCAAGGTTAGGATTCAGATAAAGACCAGGAAAAAGATAAAACATAAATTTTATTATAAGCTATTTATTAGATAATGGTCATTAGGCCTGGCGCCAGTATTTATACCTCTAGGGCATCTCCTGGCCACATCTGAATACAAAAATTCAAAAGATATTTTACCACCTCAGTTTGGCCCTTGAACTTATATGACTGAAATCTTTTCTTAGGTTTATTGGTGGCAAAATACTCTCAAAATCAGGAGGATTTCAGGTACAAAAATTGCGATAAAAGCATGAAAAATTGTTTTAGAATCTTCTTGATTTTAGTTTTGTCATAATACTGATGAAATACACCTTCTGTGAAATTCTTGCCTCCATTGAAGTAGATGATGTACCCCTAATCAGGATGTCAGCAGGCCTCTCCTCAATAGCACTAGGTCTCCCTTTTGGGCGGTCCATGTGCAAGTGTTATCATGCTGATTGCTTAGATTGGCATATAAATTTAGCCCTTTGTGGAAAATTAATTACGTTATTCTTTCGTCTGATGATCTATGGGATTTTAGACATTAACTTCAGGCCAGTCCCAAACAATTTTGTATACAAGTAAGTTGATTGTGTTCTTGATAATTGGGACCAATTGCCAATATTTGATGCATAGAAAATCAGCCATAATATGTGAGCATATTCAGGCCGAGTGCTTTGATAAAATACTTGATCAATTTGACATTGAGATGTTCAGCCCAAATTGTATGATTGCAATAGGCTTTGAGGGAGAATATAGGTGTTAGTTCAAGCGGTGAAAGGGTAATCAGCCCAATCTGATGGTTGTCAAAAAGGTTATTTTTGAGTCAAACACCAGAATCTGACATTTCCCCCTCTTGACTTGAAGATTAGCCCTAAGATTCCCGATTAGACTATGTTGGTCTGTTATCATTGGCCCAAATGTCTAATGAGCGTGGAGTTGGGTTTTCTATTTGGTAACTTCAGCCTGATCAGCCAATGAGTCTGAAGTAAGATGGCACAAATGCCTGTCGAGTCTGAAGTTGGATCCTCTCCCAACCTCAAGTGCTAACTAAAATATTATTTAAATTAAAATTTAAATTTATTATGAGGCACAATGACCAGGGGATGGACATTACCAAAGCTCGAAGAGCAAAAATCAAACAAACTAATCACTTGAACCAAATGAAAATGACTGCTCAATATGAATGGGCAAAACATAATGATTGAGACACCAACCTACCAGGTGGGACAGCGCTGAGGCGCTCAACCTACCATGGTGGAGGGGGAGGGGGATTGGGGGGCTCATCCTCAGTCCCATGCTCCTCTTCAGTGAGAGAACAGGACAGTGAGGAGAGCAAAAGGGTGGGGTGATCAGCGACATGGGGAGTGATGATGCTAATGATCAGCTGGTTGAGGAAATTACTAGAGGACAGTAAGTCGCCAATGTACCTGGAAATGGTGGCCTCCACCTTAATGCGGAGGGCATGGAGCTGGGACAGTGAAGCCACGGAGGTGCAGGTGACTCTTGGGTTGGACTGCAAGGCGGAAACCACTCTCTGATGGCTTCCTTAGTGCCCTGTGGGCAAACAGAATGGTCTGTTTGTTTGGCACGGATGTGGATGTCTTTATGATGGGAGGTGGGAGTTCCGTGGCTAACACCACTACTGATGACTCAGCCATCTCACGGATGGTGGCTACGTCAGGGTTGGCAGCTGCCGTGACAGCGAGCTGGTGGTCCAAGCAGAACTCCAAGGTGTCCAGTTGGGGGCATAAAACTGTTGAGTGACCAGTTTGGGATTCCGTACCTGGATAAATTCGTTGTATTTGGGCTGTGAGGCTTCAATTAAATTACCATTCTCATCAGTTTCAGCCAATGAAGACCATGGGTTCATGTCAAATTCAAAATTGGGGTCAGCGAATAGAAGTGGTGTGGCTGGCGATTGCAGGATAATGTGGGAACCCACATTAGTCCAAGCCGTTTCCTGATTGGATGAGGTGCAATTGGCACTGTACAAGGAGTAAGTGGCACTGGCCTAAGAAAGGGGATGGTTGGCTACAGTGGGCACCAAAGCGGCAGCAGGCTTTGGGGGAGGGGGGTAGGATTGTACCCCATGCCAGAAAGGCAATGGGGTGAAGGGCTAAATGGGGGCCAGACAATGAAAGCGCTTGGTCTGTGGAGGCCGCAAGGGAGGGCATTTATGCTTTGAGTGATCTAACTCAAAGCAGGAAGGATAGATTGTCCTCCCACCCTTGACTTGGGCCCAGAATAAGTGGTTGGGGGTAGAGGGTATGATGGTATGGGGGGAAGAGACAACACAATTTTTAAATATTTTGGGCTTATTGTGGCAAATGCCCGAGGCCCAGCTAGTCAAGTGGCCCCATTGGGGACCACAAACTGAAGGATGGGATTGGAGCCATACGCGGCAAACCTTCCATCAACTCCTGATGGAGTACTGAGGGGAGAGATGGGTGGGCAACCCCACAAACTGGACTACCATGGTGGTGTCAGTGGGGAGCTGGGTGCATGTTTTTGGTATAGGGGTGTCCTTGAAGACCAGGGGCACTGTAGCCGCAGTGGCAGCATTGGCTTCACAGGTAAAGCCTAGGGCAAAATGCCCCTATAAGGGGCAGAAGTCTATAAATCCTGCCAGCAGCATCACCGCCTGAGCCAAGTCAATAATTTCTTGTTCCTCATATGAGAACAATCTCCCATATTTGACCCAAAGGCCAAAATGGAGCTGGGAGTGGGACAAGTGGGCTGTGAGGCACAGCTTTGATACATACCAGGTGGGTGGCGAGATCTTTGGGCAGATTAAACTGACCCAAGGACTTGGTGGGACTGGATGAACCAGTCTAAGCGCATTTTCCCACCAGACAGAAAACGCTGGGCGGGGTTTTGCCGCTGCCCCACACTGGAGCAGCTGGCGGCGAATCTGATGTCATTGGGGATCATAGAGTAGTGGCTGGTGTTTTATTGATAGTTGTTTACTTGCTTTTTTTAAATAAAATTGCTCAAAAGTGACTCTGAGTGTAAAGAAAGTTTAACCCGCAAACTAAAATATTAATAGGAATAAAAGTATCATATATATTTTTTTTGTTTTTGTTTTTGTTTTTGTGTTTTTGTGTGTGTTTTTTCAACTTTTTCTTTTCTTAATTGGCCCACTTATTAAACCTTCTTGGGAATTTTTCATGGACTCAGTTGTATATATGGCCAGTTCTAATATCCTCAATTGTGTATATGAACTTAGACGTTTTCTCAATCACTTCAAATGGGCTGACCCAGATGAGATCTAACTTTTGCAATCAGCCAGATCTGTGGGTGTTGCAAAATAGAACTTCATCATTAACTTCGAATTTGGCTAGTGTGTAGCAATTCTCTAAGTCCTTTTGATGTTCAGGCCTTTTTTTTAGCAAAACTGTTGTCAAAGGCTTGAGCTTGTAGTTTTTATTAAAGCATCCGCAAGCTTCTTAATGTACTGAGGGTAAGTGTTTTTCCAGGATCCTCTAGGGCTGAATATAGCAGCATTGGTAGGGCCAGGTGTCTGCCATATAATACTTGAAACGGAGACATCCTGGTTGATGAATGGTAAGAAATATTATAGACAAAGACTGCTGAACTTAGATAAGTACTCCATTCAGATGGTTTGGCTGAGGTTAGTTTCTGGATAATGGTCACCAACATCCCGTTTGTGCGCTCAACAGTCCCATTAGTTTCGGAGTGATATGGGGCAGAAAGTACACCTTATACTCCCATTAGTTGGTGAGCTTGGAAAGGACATTGGCGGTAAAGTTGGTTTTGTTATTGGTCAGAATAACCTGGGGACATCCATGTTTGTGGATGATGTTTTCAAGGACGAACTTGGTAGTGGTTGCTGCTCCAGCTTCCTGAATGTCCTTGGCCTCGACCCATTTGGTCAAGTGGTCAATGGCTACGATTATGTACTTGGCCTTCGTATTGCTTGTTGGAAGTGGACCAACAATGTCAATAGATACAGTGTGCCAGGCAAAGTTGGGCTGAACAAGCTGGTAAGATGTATTTTTTGGAATGGTTTTTCGCCTTGGCACTCTGCACAGCATTCTAGCGTTTCTTGGATGCCAAAATGCATTGACTCCCAGTAGTAGAATTGATTCAGATGCTCTTTTTGTCTTCTTGAATCCGCCATGCCCTATGGCCTTATGCGCTGCCATTATTAAGTCTGTTCAGGCCAATGATCTTGAGAAAATATACTTTTTGTCCTCAACAATCTTGTAAAGTGTCCCATTTTCGATGGTTGTATTTTTTTCTAAATCTGATAATATTTTTTGGATGAATTCAGGCTCATCTTGATACTCTCCACTGATCATTTTCATAAACAACTCATTGGCGGCCCAACTAAGTGTTGCAATGGTGGTTAGTTGGGATAGACAGTCAGCGTTTTGGTGTTTTGCCCCAGCTCAATGCTCAATGGTGTAGTCATAAGCTTTAAGCTTTAATTCTAGCGGGCTAATCAGCCCTCAGGTTCTCTTAAGTTGTTCAACCATCTTTGGGAAGCATGATCAGTAACAACTTTAAAATGAGTGCCATAAAGATAGACCCGGAATTGCTTGCAAGCATATATGATGGCTAAGCTTTCTCATTCCATTACCATGTAGTTCCTTTTGTGATTGTTTAAGGTCCGACTAGTGAAGGCAACTGGGTGTTCTTCAACGTCTTCTCCAACTTGGGATAACACGGCCACCTCTGACTTTTTGGATGCATCAGTTTGGATGATAAATTTGTGATCAAAGTCTGGATATCGAAGAACAGGCGCACTTAATAGGGCTGATTGGAGTTGGTCTAATGCATACTATAAAGCTGGAGTCCAAATCAATGAGACCTTATCTTTCAGCAGATATAAAAGCGGCTCTCCAAGTTGTGTGAAATTGGTGATATTTTGGTGATAGTACCCAATCATGCCTAGGAATAAATGAATATTGCGCTTGGATTTGGGTAGTTTCATTTTGGAGATGGCATCCAGCTTAGAGGGTTGGAGACGAAGACCCACTTTATCAATCACAAATCTGAGGTATTCCAGTTGGTCTTTGAAAACTGACATTTTCAGGGCTTTATTTTTAAGTTTGCAGCGGCTAGACTTCTGAAAACCTTCTCTAAGTGTTCCAGGTAGTCTTCAAAATTGCGGCTGAAAACGTTGATATCATCAAGGTACACTAGTACACATGACAATTCTAAATCTCCCTGTATTGTGTCCATTGCATGTTGGAATGTAGCTGGGGCATTGCAGAGCCCTTGAGGCATTATCGTCAGCTGAAATAGGCCCTCTTAGGTTATAATTGCACATTTCTCACGCTCCACTTTGGGAAGATCTATTTTGCCAATCTCTGCTGATAAGGTCCATTGCCAAGAAGAACTTAGCGCCCCCTACCCTATCCAAGGCGTCGTTGATCCATGGCAGTAGGTTAGAGTCCTTCTTTGTGATGTTGTTTAACTTCTGATAATTGATGAATACTCAGTTGCTTACATATTTTTTCTTCACTATTAAAATTGGTGTTGTCCATGGACTTTTTGAAGGGAATAGCATGTCACAATTGAGGAGTTCCTTAATCTCCTTGGATACTGTTTCTTCTGATGATTTCGAGCATCTAATAAGGCTTAAATGAATAGGTTTATAATCTCCAGTATCAGTTTTGTGGGTGACACCATTAGCACATCCCAAGTCAAAATCATCTTGTGCGAATATTTCCCAATATTTAGAGAATAGCTCCTGAGCATGGCCTTTCTTGGAGTTGGTCAGGTTGCTTAAATCAGCCATAGGGACAACATTATTCATGCTGAGTTGGTTCTTATTGGGGAGCCCTAATTTGACAAAAGTTTCAAACTCATGGAATGAGCGAATTTCCGTGGTAGAGACAGATGCAGATAAGTGAAAAGCATTTGTTTGATGTCGCCTGATGGAGATGGGCCAATTTTGCAGGTTTTCACATAAGATATGTATTTTTCTCTGGCCCAGAATGATAATACCAGGATTAATGTTTGGTTTGAATCGAGATTTAGACCATGGTTGATATACTTCACCATTAAGTCCTTCTGAGATATTACTTGTTAGTCCAGTTGAAATAATTACTTGTTCTCCAAATGCTATAGTGATAGTTTGATTTGATCAAAGTGGAATGCCATTTGACTCATCAATATGTGTGGGCAGTGGTTTTATCTTTGACAGTGCTTTGGAATACTCTATGGGACGACTCCATCTTTGTAGTCCAGATTTATGAATAGGCTGGGTTATTTTTTCTCAGCTGTCTTAGCCCAGTTATAGTAAAATGAAATACCCTGGCCAAGAATGGTGAGAGTATTGTCCTTATGATTGGTAACAACTCCATATCTTTTTAGGAAATCAGTCCTGATTAGGATATCATAGTTCATATTTGGCAACACTATGGAAGCTGCTGTTACTACAATGGATCCAAATCTGAGTGGTAGGATACTGTATGTGCACAGCAATTTAGTTGTATGCACTCCAGCTGTTCCATATTAATGACAGTGGGCAACATTGGGCGCAATTTTCAGTTTTTTAACTAACTTTGTGCTGACTATATTGATAGGAGCACCACTATCAATGATGTCCTGAACTCACACCTTGTTTACCGCTATGTCCAAATAAGTACATTGAGAGTATTTTTCATAGGTATTCACTGTATGAATGCTCTGAATGCTGCCCAATTCCAGGTATGATTACAGGCTTGAGCAAATATCTGGGAAGTTATCTGCTAAGGTCTTCATGGGAATAGCTACCTGAACGTTGTTAAGTTTAGGTAGGTCAGTCGAACATCTGGGTTGGAGGTCAAAACCCTTATCAATAATTTGCTTTGCATATGTTTTTGATACCTCTTCTTGGGCTTCTTTGGTAATTTTTGAGGGTTTAGTTGCTTTTGCTGTGGCCCGAGTAGTGACCATCATGACATTATTAACCCTGATATGGTTGAGGTTATTTTCAGCAACATCTCTGGCCCTAAAGAGCTCATCAGGGTTGGGTGGAATGGTTTGATAATCGGTGGAGTTAGAGAATTCCGCCTCTACTCCACCTGCTCTTTTCCCACCTCACTGTCGCTGTTAATTTCTAGAGCAAAGTTGACCCCAGGCTTTTTGTTGGACCATCTGTAGCATTGGATAGCAAAGTGTCTTATTTGACCATAGTTGTGGCATGTAATCGGCCCTTTTTGCTGCTTTTGATCAAATTTTTGGTCCATATTTTGGTATTTTTCACCCTGGTCGGACATAGTGTTGCTTTTTGGGCCCAAAAATCGGGATTTTTGCTGATCTTTGACCGATTGGGGGTATTAGAATTATGGGAACAGCTTCTCAAGTAATTGTTAAGCTCTTGGATTTCCAAGCTTCCATTGAATGCAGGCAACATGACATTGTGCAATTCACAGAAGGGCCTAATCACGTGCTCCAATGCAATCTTGGCGTCAAACTTATCTATTGCATTGTACCCACGCAGAACTTGTGCCTCATGGAAAAATCCATCCACAAAGTCCTTAATAGTCTCATTCTATTTGAATTCGATATCAAGAAGCTCTCTTTTTCAGGTTTCTAGTTTCTCAGGCCCTCAAAATTGTTTTCTTATTGTAATTTTGGCATCCATATAGACCAATTGCTGCCCAAATAGGGCATAATGAGGTCACAGCTATGAGCATCAAGTGTGTTAGTCAGTGCTGATCCTTTTGCATGGTCTGATGCTCCTCTCATTCTTTTTTCAAATAAATTGAGGAAATAAAGACGTTTCCATCTGTTGGGAAGTTAAATGACTGGAAAATATGCTACCTATATCGGCAGATTGGAGTATGAATCAAGATGAGTCTCAAGATTAATGAGAAAGGTATATGAATAATAATTTATTGAAATATCTATCATTCAGTAAATCAAGTGGTATTACGCCAAGATTCAATACAAATTAAAGCTTCTAGAAATGGGAAGATGAATAGAAAACAACTAAGCCAAGGATGCATCCAGCTGGGGAACAGAGAAATAAAGAGTCATACTAAGGATTGAAGAGAAGGTTTTTCCTGGTGATTAGGTGATTGAAGATAAGTCTGTGATTATTTTAAAGTTAATAAAGGTCAAATTAAGGGGCGATTCATCTATATATAGTTTATCAAGTTCTTATTAAAAGTCCGCGATATTCATAATATCCAATTTGGTTGCTCAGTGGCTAATACCATGTGCAAACCGACTTGGTGGAATCAAGCCTATATGACAAGAAGCTACACCATCCTTATCAAACTTTGGTAAATTCAATGGTTAGAAGTCATCTTGCCCTGTTTTGGGCATAAGGGTTGTACTTTTCTTTGAACGTCCTGGTTTATTATCGCTTATAATCTGCCCTCTTTCCTTTTGGGGAGTATCTGGAGTTGGGATTGCTGCCAGTCTTTGGCATAGAATAGATGTTTAAAATATCAGTTTCTACATAGGTTTCAATTTCTGATGATTTGGTTTCATGATATTGCTCTGAACTACTGGATTCTGATGCTTGAATTCAGCCTTTAGTTTTTCCAATCTGTTTTTGGCTGAATGGACAGAGCTTTTTCCTATTTTTCTTTGGTCAAAGCTGGGTGAGCATCAGCTGCTTTGTTTTTTGAGATTTTCACGTCTTCTTCAAATAAAGCTTGATTGGAAGTTATGCTTTTAATTTTTTGCCCATAATATCTACTCAGGGTTTTGCAGTTGATAATTGCATTCTGAGCTCCCAAATTATCTGAGTAAGTTTAATGTTTCTGGCCTGCAATCTTGGCACAACTGTCCAAATTTTTAAAAATTCCTTGTTGTTCAAGGCATCATCCTCATCCCTATTCAGTATGACTGGTTCTGCTTTATGAGCTCCCCCAATTTGACAAGATTACGGGAGTAGGAGGTACCAGCTTCAGAGCCTTTTTGACTGGGATAATAAACTGAGATGGCCTTGTTGGCAGTTTCCATCTCAATGGCACCGTTTCGTCTGGTTAAATATGCAGTGAATTGGTTACTAAGATCCATTTTATAGAGTGTCACTGGGTTTGAGTAAGCTTTAGTTGTCCAAATCTAAGGATTGCTCACTTGTCCTTTATTATCCTGAACTTCTATCTGGGTTGAAGTTCCATAGATTGATCCTCAATAGTGCCTGTAATTTAAGGTATTCAGATTGTTCAAAAACTCACTAGGCCTATTATAATTGCCGAGACTCTTCTGTCCGATTTCAGGCGTAATTTTCCCAACGTAATTGGCAACTTCTTCTGAGGCAGGATTCAATACAAACTGGGGATTTGGTCCTTTCAGTTTGTTGAAACTTCTCCAAGGTTAGGATTCGGATAAAGACCAGGAAAAAGATAAAAACATAACTTTTATTATAAGCTATTTATTAGATAATGGTCATTAGGCCTGGCGCCAGTATTTATACCTCTAGGGCATCTCCTGGCCACATCTGAATACAAAAATTCAACAGATATTTTACCACCTCAGTTTGGCCCTTGAACTTATATGACTGAAATCTTTTCTTAGGTTTATTGGTGGCAAAATACTCTCAAAATCAGGAGGATTTCAGGTACAAAAATTGCGATAAAAGAATGAAAAATTGTTTTAGAATCTTCTTGATTTTAGTTTTGTCGTACTACTGATAAAATACACCTTCTGTGAAATTCTTGCCTCCATTGAAGTAGATGATGTACCCCTAATCAGGATGTCAGCAGGCCTCTCCTCAATAGCACTAGGTCTCCCTTTTGGGCGGTCCATGTGCAAGTGTTATCATGCTGATTGCTTAGATTGGCATATAAATTTAGCCCTTTGTGGAAAATTAATTACGTTATTCTTTCGTCTGATGATCTATGGGATTTTAGACATTAACTTCAGGCCAGTCCCAAACAATTTTGTATACAAGTAAGTTGATTGTGTTCTTGATAATTGGGACCAATTGCCAATATTTGATGCATAGAAAATCAGCCATAATATGTGAGCATATTCAGGCCAAGTGCTCTGATAAAATACTTGATCAATTTGACATTGAGATGATCAGCCCAAATTGTATGATTACAATAGGCTTTGAGGTGAGAATATAGGTGTTAGCTCACTCGTTGAAAGGGTAATCAGCCCGATCTGATGGTGGGGAAAGGTTTTTATCAAGTCAACAACCAGAATCTTACAATCATCAAGATTTGGAATCAATGAATCATGTGGCCCTTGGTGCCTACGATGTCCTTCAGGGCCCCAAAATACTTTATTTCTAGGGTTACTTTCATAAGAGGAAAACTCATGACATTAAAGTTGTAATTTTATAAAAAAGAAATGAGATTGGGTCATTCCTTTGAGTCCAAGAAGAATAAAGGATTAGTATATTCTGTCAAAATGGTCTTCAATATAGCTTCTAATCCTATTATCCAAAGTAACAAGATGACCCCAAACAAAAAAAATAAAGCTCTAGTTGTCAAGGATGGCCGCCATGATCCTGATATGACTGCATGATAAGCCTTTCGTCATTACAGAGAAATGGGTAGAATCAGCTGATCATGATTCTTAATTACAATTATTCAAGTGCCTTAGGATGAGGTGATATAGGTTATATTGAATAATTATTGGATCATTTTCAAATTAGGTAATTAGGAGATTTTAAATTTAAATTTAAATTTAAATTTATTGCGGGGAAGGCCAACCATGGGATGGACACTTCCGAATATGACTCAGACGAATCAAACCTCAGTACCAGGTGAGGCACCCCAGAGAAGCGATGCTATCTCTTGTTGCCAGCGGGAACGCCACTTATGGGAAGGGGAGGGAACGTGTGTAGGGGGCGTAGCCACTATTGAGCACGTGTGGAGGAAGGGGTCTGATTTGATGAACCAGACTGGGAACCAGGAGGATACCAGCTGTCAAAAACCACGGTGGGAGATATCCAAACATCCACGCTTGAAAGTGATCCACCAAATGAGACCGGAATCTGTGGACAGCTTCAGGGAGGGTGGGGATGGATCCGGCGATGGCATCCAAGACAATCGTGTGGATAGTCCACATGGCGATTGCAACCATTAGAGCATGAAGGGAGGGCGGGAGGGGAGGCCATTGATGAAGCAAACATATCTCTTGACAGACTGAAGGGATGTGTTTGATCCTGGCCTAGCAGACGTTGGACTTCGCGCCATATTACTTTAGAGTTGGGGCACTTCTCCAGGCGGTGAAACAGCGTTCCATACTGGCCACACACGACACAGGATGAGTGTAAAGCATTAGAGCGCTCAGCTGTACGATACACCCGCCTCAGGCAGCGCCACACATGGGAGCAGACTTGAGGCTGCAACAGAGGATGGTGTGTGTATTTCCAGATAGTCTTTTGGGTCTCAGTGGAATAAGGGATGTCCATCATGTCCAGGTAGTCCACCCTGGATAGGACTTGGGGTCGAATGGGGATCACGCCATCATGGATGGGTAGCCCCTGTACCTCTTATGTGAACTGAGGAGAGGGGCGGCCTCTTTGGGTTGTATGTCCACTAATACAAATTCTCCACTCTGCGCTTCGCATGGAGAATAGGATTCGCTTGTAGTGGTTTTGGTCCCGTGAGGACCTGTGGCTGATGTGTGTGATGCGAGGTATTTCATCAGGGAGTGGGGGTTTGATGGATTGTTGAGGCCCAAGGCTCAGGAGAAGTTGGAGCGGGCCGCACGGGACCAGTGTTGGGATGGGAGTGTAGGAGCAGTGACGGCCGCAATCCAGGTGCCTAGGATCTTGGCGGCATGGGCTTTGAAGTCAAGTAGGCCCATGCCACCATGATGATGAGGGCCAAACATGACTTCTAGCCGTACTGGTGGAGGGCGGCCTGACCAAAGCCAACCTTGTAGCAAAGCATACAGGGATTTGAAGAAGCTTGAGGAGAAGGGGATGGCGTGGGCTCCGAACCAGACTTTGGATAGGAGCATAGAGTTGGCAAGAACAACCCTGCCTGTGAGGGTAGTAGGGTGGGCTCTGAGAGAGGCGATTCGCTTCGTCACGTTGTCCAGTATATGGCCCTTCATTACTGCTGACGCGTATCCTCCTGCCTCCAACCACACGCCCAGATGGCGTACCAGTCCTATGATATAGTGGCACAAAGGTGAGCACCAGTGGAGCGGTGTGTTTTGAGTTAGTAAGACATGGACTTGGGCGAGCAGCTGGGCTGGGTTGGGAACTACTTGCTGGGGCCCAGCAGTTCTGAAACCGACCAAGGAGGATGATTTCGGTTTTGGAGGCGTTCAGTGCTGCGTTGCTTACCCGGGAATATTCCTGGATGAGGGCTTCAAGCGCGCGTGCATCTTTATTATTAGACACCCCCACCACGCAATCATCTGCAAATGCCATCATCTTGACTGGGGTTTGGCCTGGCACATGGACCCCAGTGAGTTGGGCATTCACATTTCGCAGTAGTGGGTCAAGGCTGAAGTTGTATAAGAGTGGGCTCAGGGGGTCCTCTTGTCACAGGCCCCTTTGAGGATGGACTACTTCTGTTAGGAAACCTGGGCCGCGCACAGCCATTGTTGCAGATTCCGTGAGCAGCATCACCCAGTTAATGAAGCGGGGAGGTAGGCGGAATTGTTGGAGGCAGGCCCTAAGGTATTCCCAGTTTACTCTATCATAGGCCTTTTGTTGGTCCAAGAATACAAGTGCCCCAGAGGCTGTGGACTGACACACATTAGCCATAGAGTGCACGTTATCCCAAATTGACCTTCTGGGGATGAAACCGAATTGTTCTGGAGAGATGGTGGCAGATGCTACAGTCCCTAAACGGTTAGCCATGATTTTTGTTAAAATTTTGGTGTCTGTGTTTGTTAGAGAAATGGGGTGCCAGCTGGCTAAGTCTAGCCTATCCCCTTTCTTGAAGAGTGTGACTGTAAAAGCCTCATGTCCTCCTGGTAGGAGGCGCGTTTCCAACAGGCTTTGGTTGAGTGAGGCTAGCAGCAATGGGGATATGTATTTAAAATATTTTTGTAGAACTCATATGGAATGCCATCTGGGCCTGGGCATTTTCGGTTTGGCGCACCACAAATGGTAGTTCATAATTTGTTTGGAGTAATTAAATTCATTATTTCCAGGTATCAGAAAATGGTGCGGATATGAGCTCTGTCGAGAAATTCCGCCATTTTGGCTGGCTGAATTGGTTCAGCTTGGTATAACTTGGAGTAATATCTTTGCATTTTGATTGCCACTTCGGCCAGTGTGTCCATGATAGAATTATCCAATCTTCACACCTGTGTGCAGGCCACGCTCTGGCGTGGTGCAAAAATTTTTTTGAAGAAGTATGCGGTGCAGTTATTGCCTTTAGTGATGCGTGTGGCCCTGTATTGGACACAAACCTGATGTTTGTGTTGCCTTTCAAGTGCGTTGAGGTGGGCTGCTGCCTCCACCCACTTCTGGCCCCATGCAGGGCTAAATCCTGAGGCTAGAATGTTGGACTCCAAGTGGGCCAATTCCACCAGTGCGCGCGATATAACCGCCGATGTGGCTCATGAGCGTCTGGATGAGAGATGGCGATAGTGGCGGATGGTGTCTTTTTTGAAAGTTGCCCATGTGGAAATGGGGTCCGCACAAAATGGTGCAACAAACGATTTTGCCAAAGTTGCCTCTTCCACCCACGTGGAAAATCCTGGCGACGCAAGCTCTGGGGGGCAGATTTTGCACCAATGTGGGGCCTTTGCAACTGTGACAGGTAAGTGGTATGTTATCAAGACCAGTCGGTGGTCGGAGAATTCCATTTTCGTTGTTTTGAAGTGGGAAATGTGGGGTGGAATTTCGCCGGCGCTAGAATAAGGTCAATGCGGGTCATGGACCTTAATTGGCTGTTGTGGATGTGGGGATGCATCATGTTTTTGAGCAGTGGGGCATGTCACAACAGCGCATCCATTAACCCAAGGGTGGCTTTTAGAACGCGTAGTTATACGTGACCCTGTGGGGCGTGGGGTGAGGGCGGCCACCAGTCTGTTGGTGAGGTTAGCCAACAGTTCATGTCGCCAATTAGGAAAGAATCGGGGGGTAGCGGGAGGGATTTGACTGATGAGAAAAATTCCCGATGCTGTTGTGCACCATTTGGGGCGTAAATGTTGACGATTGTGTGTGCAACATTGGCCCATGAGAAGGTGACAACAAGCACTCGGTCATTTAGGAATGTTTCTGAAGATGTAAATTTGAAAAAATTGTTTTTCCGAATTAGCACCCCACAGTGCTTTGACCAAAAGGATAGGGATGGTAGGAGCATTGTTTTCCAAGCATCCTCGGAACCTTGTGGACAGTGGGTTTCCTGGATGGCCAGGATATCCATGGGTAAATTATTTTGTAAAAACTCAGTTTCCTAGCCCGGGACAGGGAGGCCTTGAGTCCAGCAATATTCAGCATCCCTAGAGTGAAGGTTTCCCCCATCGCACCTTAGGTGCAAGGGGGTGGGCCCCCTGGCCCACCAGCCTCTTCCAGGTCCCCACGGGCTTTCACAGCAGCGCGGGTATTAGCAGCAACGCTATCAGGGTTTTTGTTAATTTTTGCGGAAAGAGTCACATTGGCTTTGGCCTTCACTTTTTGTTTTCCCGACGTCAGACAAATTTTTTGCGGTGCGGATAAGTTTGGTGCACCGTCAAGTGGGGCAAAAAAATTTTTTTGGTTGGGATAGGTCCCAAGTCAGTTTCAACCGGGGCTTGGGTGCAGCGATTGGGTGAGATCAAATCTCCCATCAGATCATCAGATTGAGTGGCCCATTCAGCTTGGGCCTCCCAATCTGATTGGGTGATGGATTCCCGAGTTGCTTCTGCCGTGAAGGTCTCCATGTCCTCCTGGTGTTGTGAGTGTGGGATGGTGGTGGTGACCTTGGCCGCTTCCTTGGCCGCGGTCCTATGGGCCTGCTTGGCCTTCTTCCACTCCTGCGGGGAGATGGGCTTTACCAATAGGTAGCAGCCTTGTGCTCCCCACGGGAAAGCCTCTTTGGTGCTTGCAGTTGGTTCGTAGTGTGCCTCTCCGCTGGCCATGGCCGCTGAGGGGTGCTCTTGGAATGTAACGCCCTCTTTAATGGGGCATGCATGTGCCTTATGGCCAAACGCATCACAGTGGGTGCAAATGGGGGGCGCGCTGTCCACAGTTACCCAGAATGGGTGGGTGGTGTGCCCTGCAATGTCAATAAAGGTGGAGTGCGGGATCTGGGTTAGGTCCTTCAAAATCTCCTCAGTTGGGGTCAGAACTGCAATGGCTTTGCTGGTGCACAGGTGTGGCATCAGCGTGAAACGTTGCATTTCAAAAGATTGTATTTCGCTGTATATGGTGAGACCATCTTTCAGGTGTTGCTCAAAAATGTCACGTTTTACCGTAGTAGGCAAAAAGTCAAACGTACGGAAAATTTGGTTTGATTTTGTCCATCTGGTGCGTTTAGTTTTGACGACCCATTGCCCTTTGGGGAGGTTGACCACTATGCACACCGCTGCAGCCTCGTCTGCTGCTATTTTGCTTTCAAAACCTAGGTCCAGCCAACCGCGCGATATGGAGTGAGGTGCAACATACATCGCGGTCTGGAAAATTTTGTGTACATCTTCACAAAATTTTTCCCATAGGGCCATTTTTTGGATGTCCAGATACACACGGACTCCGAATTCCACCGACAAAAGTGGCTGGGAATGTGGCATATTGATGTACTGGTTGCATTGTGCTTGCCATGCGAGTATCTCCGGGGAAATTGTGACCGCCAGTTTTTTTAGATTTTTTTCTATTCTGCCAGATTCTCCGGGGCGTTTTCAAATGTTAGAGGCCGCGGGCCTTCCACCTGCTC
Source organism: Massospora cicadina (assembly GCA_022478985.1). NCBI lineage: Eukaryota > Fungi > Entomophthoromycota > Entomophthoromycetes > Entomophthorales > Entomophthoraceae > Massospora > Massospora cicadina. The sequence continues at coordinate 30,786 of JAKSZP010003114.1, read as the reverse complement.
CTCTTGCCTTGCTTGCCCAACTGCTCCCAGATATGGGTGCAGACTAATCCCCTCTATGAGATTATCAAACTAGATTTAGTCTTGAATTGAATGGGTTGCAAAAGTGTTTGCAATGAGAAAGAAAAGTTGTTTCTGGTAAATTGGGCACTAATAAATCTATTATGATTTGGTCTGATGCTTGTAATTAGGAGATCTTAATGCATGTAAAATTATTGATAAATTGCAAATCTAAATTTTCTCAATTTAATCTTTCTTTTACTTTGATAGCTATAATCAAAGCCAAATTTAAATTTTAAAAAATAATACAAAACATAGCTGATCAAATGAGCACAAAAATTAAAATGACAATGGTTTTGACTCCCACTGCCCTGGCATGGGGCGGTGGTGCGCCACCTGCTGGTGTGTTTTGACCACCGCCAAAGCATGCCCAGGCTGGCTCCACTAGCCCTCTTAATGCTACTGGGAATTATGTCCCCCTCAGGACTTGGCCCACCACCTCTCCAGCTCCCAGCGGTGCTCCAGAGCCCTATGGTGCTCCCACAGAGAAATTTTCATTTAGGCCTCCAGATCATATATGGGAATCTCTTCCCATATGTGAGAACAGCCCTGATCAAGATGGCCACGGTAGTTTTTAAAACCACCAGATTTATTGACTTCCACCCCTTTAAGGGGACTTTGATATTAGCTTCCATTCAGAAGCCAATGCAGCAGCAGCCAAGCTGCAAATCTTTTTTAAAAATCCCCATTCCTAACATTTGAACCCAACTCCCAGATGAGGCCACTTTGGTGGTCCAGTTTGACAGGTTGTCTTCCCATCTCTCCCCTAAGCGCCTCCACCACAAACTCACAGAGGGTTCAGCCATTTACAGTGCAGACCCTGTGTTGCAGTTTGTGGTTCCAAATGGGGTGGATCATCTGGCCAGGCCTCGCCTTTGTGATAATCTGCCTATATCATCACAATACCCATCTCACAATTTCCCCATGCACTGTGTTCAGATCTGCCCCTGATCACCCATTCTGGGTGCATGTCAAAAATGGCTGCGCCATTTACCCCTTGTGCTTCAAGCTTGACCACTCAAAGTGCAAGTGCCCCACAGTTTCCGCTTCTACTGCTTCCACTACTCATTCCTCAGGCGTTGGGCCTGTAGCCATTTTACCCCAATTTTTTGATAGGGGCTCAATCCTCCCACCCCTTAACCTCAGGGCAATTTGGCACTGCTTCAAAAACGGCAGCCAATCAGAACCAACATTTTAGGAAATTTAAGTCAAAATTTAACTATTTTATGGAATTCTGAGTCATGGCTGAACCAGTTTCAGCTGATCTGCTGTGGTCGACAGCAAGAGGCCAATCAGCTCCTGCAACTTCCCCAATTCCGGTGGCTGGCTCAGTGCTGGCCAAATTTAATCCATTCAAGGCTCTCAAATGTATTGATAAAAGCTATTGGATGTTCAATGTCAAGCCAGATACTGCATTAGAAGAGTTTTTTTATTTCTCCCCCAATTTGCGCCCCTGCTGTTTTCACTCTAAAAACAGCTTCCCAAATTATAAAAATATAAATAAAATGTGGTGGAAGATGCAGTTGCACCTGCCAACACCTTACTTCGCCAGCAACTTCATGGGCGATGGAGCCTTTTGTTGAGGAAATTTCTATCCACATTTTTCCCATAAATTTGAGGAAGATGAAAAATATGAAATTGAGGAGCTCGCTTTTGGTGTGAGCTGTGCTTGCATCAATGTGGCAAAGACTTCTCTTTTCTCCCCAATTACCCAAACCCGCCAGCGCATCAAGTCTTTCACTTGTGTGCTGGCTCTCATCACTTTCGCTGAGCATCAACTTGCTCAATACATTGAGGCGATGGACACCGCTGGCCTCATAAATGAAGAAAACCCACAACAATACTTCCTTATGCCCCATGTCATTGATGCTCCCAGCCCAATGCTGTCCGCCATAGTCCAACAGCTAAAGCAGGCACCGGACAAAGGTTTCCTAAAGCTGCCTCACCTTCTGATATGGCTTCCTAGGCTGTTAGCTTAGGTGCCATATTAGGAAAAATTCTATTTCTAATAATCCCTTTGTTTGACCCCTTTGCAAATAAATATGCATGGTGAATTCCCCTTTTGGGTTGGGAACCACTAGTGCTAAGAAACAAATTATGGATAAATTGTTTTAAACTATGTGATCATGAATTTAATGAATGAAGACTCTGCCAGAACCAATAAGAATATGGAGGAACAAACTTATAAGCAAAAGGGTTGGTATTGCTGAAATTCAGATATATATGCAGTACCAGGGATTTGAAGGGGGAGGATTGTTAAGAAACAAGTGAGCTGAGCAGAAGTATTCTGTTGTTTTATATTAAAATAAATTAAGTAATGTGAATGAAGTGATTGCCTCATATTTAATTATAATATTTACGTTGTTTCAAGGGCTGACAATCTCCATATTGTCCGTCTGTTGCTCATGAGGTTGACCCTGCACAAAAACCTTATGACATATCTCAACAATTCTCAGAACTTTAATAAGAGGTGCTCACTACTGGAGCCCATTGATCAACGCCAAAAGTAAAATAAAAATCCAGGTTTCAGCTATGTAGCATGAGGCCTGCACTAACAGGGAATCCTTTCGGCACACTAGGCCAACTAAATATGTGGAAATTAGACTTACCTTGGACGCTGTGCTCAAAATGCAGGATAATCTTCTTAAGGAGGTTTGTTTTGATAATCTGCCTCCCTTTGATCACAATGGGAATATCCATGGATTCTTTGAGTGATTTGAGTTTGCAGTGGAAGGAACTTCAAATTGGCGTAAGGTGAAATTGTTGATATCTACCTTGGATTTCAGAAGCTCCAACCAAGTTACTTGCTATCTTCCCAACAGTTCCGTTACATACCAAGAAGTGAATGATACTGTGTTGCGGTTGTTTTGGGTGCTGTGAAAATGTCACAGCGGAAGGCAGAGTTATTGACCATTGGGTTTAATTGTAATGAGACCCTAACCACGTTTGCTGATTGATTTATTGTGGAAGCTCATGTGTTAATTGGGCAAGGACTTTATCCAAATTCAATGTGTGCATAGCAATAACATCTGCAGTGAAGCCATACTGCAATTTTTACAATGTCATGGTTCTGTATCTAGAGGATGATGTACCCTTGCTTTAGATAGTTAAAATTTTATGCCATCTATCTGCTACCTTTCCTCCGCCCAATAAAGAGAGGAATCATACCACATTCACTGCTGTACTTTCTTATTTGGGGAGATTATCCCTTCCTGTTCAGAGTCCATCTAGTAACCCCCAGGCTTATTATCACTACGCGCCTCAATCCCAACTGAGTTGCCATCAGCAGTTCAACTATTGGGCGGGGCCTGTTTACACAATTGACCTTAGTACAACTTTTGGTGTGGTCCATCTTATCTAACCAAGGACGCAGGCCCTATGGGGTCAATTATTTTGAGTGCAGTCACTATGGGAACCTGGCAAGAGGTTGCCCCAATTGTCAGGTCCATTACCTACTGCAGGATCAGTAAATCAGGAAAGAGTATAAGTGGTGTAGAGATTGGACACTCTACCTCCACTATCCCAGCCCAAAACGTCCCACACAAACCTATCCCCATACTTTCAGAAGAAGTGCCTCAGTATTATGACACATTTCTATATCAGTAGCTGGTTGAAAGGGTGAATGATTTTGACATAAGCGCAAACCAAGGACATGGTGGAAGGAGGACTCCAGGAGCACCTGAAGCCTTATGCCTGTAAAATGTTTGACCAAATATCTACAGATGAGCCAGATCCGTCCTCTGATGCGCCTTTCATAAAAGAGGTAAACGTTGCCCTCCAAGTAGAAGCTATTTTGAAAGAGTACCCTAAAATTGGGGAGGGTATTATGAGCATCCTGGGGAAAAGAGATCCATTAATTGTCCATGTTTTATACAATCATAATTCATCCTACCTTGAGTGTACATACTGTGTCATTGTCTTGCAAAAACCAAGTCTGCGCTATAATCAATATGGGCGCCTCAGGTAACATAATGTCCACAAAGTTGGTGGCGAAGTTGACATTAAAGCCTGATGTGGAACAACGTATGGTGTATGGGACTGCAGGCGCAGAAAGCACGTTCTCTGAGGGAGCGTACAGCATGTCACCCTTGAAGTTTGTGTTGATTGTCATTGTAGCCCTGGCAATAGTGCTACCAAATATAGCTATGACATGTTAATTGAAACTACTTTTATGCGACACTTTAGGGATGTTGTTATTATGAAGGCACAGACCTTCAAAATTCTGGGACAGTAGATCCTGATTTACCTCACCTCCGGTGGAGTGCATAAGGATCCAGTGAACATGGGTCATATCAATCTGGCATACAGTGATGGGGTGATTCCAGTTTGCTGCCATCGACTAAAGAGAAAGACCCAGACCCTTCCCCACCAGATATAATAATACCAAGGGCTGCCTCTTAGAGCAGCTGGGATGATGTCCATCCCCTCCGGTCACCAAGTAATAGTGAACACTGAATTGGTGGTGGAGGTTCCATCTGGACTCTATGAGAAGTTATTAGTCCTTATCAGCAATTGTAGCTTAAGCCACATGGCTCCATCCATAAATACTTCCTGACCATGGGGAAATCAAGGTTTTTGTTAGCAAGTCTACAGAACAAATTAGTGAAAATCCTCCAGCATCAAATAGTGGCATATTTACACTTGACCCCTGTTGAGGAGGTCCTTCAGGTTATGAATTTGAGTCGTTGAATTAATTAGGTTTACCTGAAAGTTGCATCCCAGCGTAATGATGGTGGTTCCGCATAAAACTTCGTCTTTTTAACAGAAGAACTGAAGGATTAGGCGATATCTTTATTGAAATTTATTAAGAAATTTTTCTGTCAATGACCACGATTTAGGGTGCGCTAGGGGTGGTCCATCAATGGACACTGGGGATCATCCCTCATCAGGTTGCAGCTGATCCACCAATAAAGGGCAGCTGAGGAAGTAGTGACTGAAGAAATTGCAAAGCTGCTTAGCAAGGGATGCTTGAACCATAAAAAAGTCCGTGGTCTTCGCCAATTCTTATTGTAAAAAAAGGACGGCACCAACTGGGTAGTAGTAGACTAACAAAAGCTTAACAGCATCACCAAGAAAGACTTATACACCTTGTCATGGATTGATGATGAACTGGATCAGCAGGAGGAGCCCGTTACTTCTTGTTAATGGACTTGATATTGGGCTACTTTAAATTGAGTTGCCTGTGGCGGAACAGGAGAAATGTTCCATTATCACATCCAAGGGGCTTTTTAACCGGTCCATATACCTCAAGGGCTATGTAACGCCCAAGCTACAATCCAGTGGGCCATGGATACCATTCTTGGCGACCAGAAACTTTCGTGCATCCTTGTGTACCACAATGAAATCAATGTATTCTCCTTCACGTATTCCAAGCACCTTAAACATTTGGAGGAGGTATTCCGCCAATTGTCTGAGGCCAACATCAAGATTAAGCCCTGGAAATGCCACTTTTTCAAGGACCAGCAGGAGTACCTTGGGTTTGTAGTAGATGCGACAGTGATGAGACCTTAACCTGCCAAGGCGGAGGCTATCTGAAAGATGACTACGCCCACCAGTAAGTGTGACATCCAGGATTACTTGAGATGGTCAGTTACTACTGCCACTTTATGCACAATTTCAGTTTTATTGGATGTCCGCTGTATAGTTATTGAAGAAGAGTGTCCCGTTTGAATGGATGGAACGAAACAATGCTCCTTTAATACACTTCAGATGGTGTTGATCAATGCGCCAGTGCTATGATATCTGAACTTGAAAAGGAATTTATTGTACAGACGGATACGTCCCTTTCCTCTGTTGGTGCAGTTCTGTCCCAGAAAGATGATGAAGGGGAGGAGCACCCAGTTGCGTACTGTAGTCATAGCTTTAATTGTCATAAATGTAATTATACTGTGACTGAGTGGGAGTGCTTAGCGGTGATCTACACTTATAAGCAATTTAGGGTATATTTGCATGAGGTAAAGTTTAAAGTCATAACAGATCATGCCTCGTTACACTGGTTGCAGAACCTAAGGAGCTGGGGGGTCATCTATCCCGATGGGCCCTTAAACTACAGGCTTACAACTTTTAGATCCTTCACCAACCAGGAGCAAAACACCAGAATGCATACTGCTTATAAATATTACTAACAATTTCAGTTAAGCCAGATCTCAGTGATGTAATGTATGATAAAATGATCAGCAGTCAATATGATAATAAACCGCACCAACAGATAAAGGTAACAAATAAAATGCAAGCCAATACCTTCCAGCAAGATGGGGAGTTGTACAAGCGGATTGGCGATTCTATGGTGAACTTTCAACGACCCTCAGAATGGCCTGGTATTATTATGAGTGCACATAAGGAAGTAGGACATGGTGGCGTGTGCAAGACAATGGAACCGCTGCACCTTCAGTATTACTGGGAAAGCATGAACTTTGACATTCTCAAAACCTTTCCTGTTGCCACCAGTGCCAAGTGGAAAAGCTGCTCCGCCATAAGACCTCATACTAGTTAGTAACCCCACATTTTTTCTTGGCATACAGTTTAATTAATGTCGATAGTCCTCTGCCAAAGGGAGCTTACCAATATAAGTACATTCTGGTGGCTATCAACCACTTGACCCGTTGGGTTGAGGTGCAGCCAATATGAGATTTTGGGGGCGGTCACTGTGGCCAAGTTCATAATAGAATGTATTGTCCAGCAACACAACTCCCTCAGATTCTTCTTACTGATAATTGAATGAACTTCACTTCCCACATTCTTCCAAAGTTGAATGAGCTAATGGGCATCTGCAAGGTTCTGATGACCCCATACCACCCTGATTCCAACGGAATGGTCAAAATTGTCAATGGGACATTGGTGAACATCCTACGGAAGCTGATAACTAACGGACCCTCTGATTGGAGTTCCCTCCTGTCTACTGCCATCTTTGCATATAACATCAGCTATCATTCCAACATGGGAAAGAGCCCCTTTAAATTACTGTATGGTTGACACCCTCCTCAACTGGCGCTGCTCTATGCCTGCAAAAAGATACTGTCAGAATGGACTCACAACGGTTTTTGATAACTCTAGTAACATGCTAATCAAATTGCAAACTGAAGCGTTGTGATGGTTGTGGTCTATCCTCAGCATCACATTGCCCTGATCTTTGGTAAGACAGGGCAGGCTGTGTCTGTATGTATGGAGGAGGAGGGGGCGTTGGTTCTGGCAAGGACGCCTAAGGGGCCAGAGCTTGGAGTAGGCCAAGGAGCAAGATGGGCGTCCAAGTCAGAACAAAACGGAAAACGAGTAAAATGGGTAGTTTCGAGATTTGATTTGGATTTGAATCGAGAATGGAATAAAATGGGTGCTTGGGAGTTTCGCGGTTCAATTGGGATTTGAAATGGAACTGGCGCGGAACCGTTGAGGATCAGAACTGGCACGGAACCGTTGAATAAAGATTCCACGATCCTGCTGTAAAGTTTACACCAAACATCATTCAAGTTGGCAATGGCACCATAAGCTTATATTATATTTTATTTTAGCTTTTAGCATGTGTATATAGGGAAGGAACTGGGAGCTGGAGGCTCCTCAGTTCTGTTTTCTATCAACTTGGCTAAATATTAAATAAAAGAACCTAAAATTCATATATTTATAATTTGGGTTTATTTTAAAGATATTGCCTAACTGCAGCCATGTTTGGCTTAAATCAACAAGAATTGGACTTTGAGAGTGAGCTTGGGAGGGCTATTGCCTCCCTCTATACCTTGTCTTGGAGTCAAGGCATTTTCTGGGGTTAAGTATACTTGCGACTGTCTTCCAGGGGGTGTTTGTCCAATCTTGTGGCGCGCGCACCAGGAGAGTAGTATCAGGAGTCCTGTCAGCCCTATGGTCTTTAACATGGATCCTGTTGCCCAACTCATTCGTGGCTCATTGGAAGGAGCCAGTGCGTTACAAGCGTGCTCATTCAGCTTAGCCAAGAAGATAAAGAATCAGGCTTTCAGTCAAAAACGGCATAGTGTGCTAGCACAGTTCAAAGCTGGGAACATGGCTCTATTCCATGATCAACATGAGTTTAGAAGAAACACAAGTTGGCCAGTATCTGGATTGGGCCATTCGAAGTTATTGAGAAAACAGGTGTCAATGCATAAACTATCATGGACCACCACTAGCAGTCAGAATATGAACTAACTGCACACAAAATTCCTCAGAGCGTATAAGCAATAGGAGCCTTATTGTCCAGTCAAAGGGGGTAAGATTTTGATTTTAAAATAACTGAACAATAAGCACTAAGTCATTACGGTGGAATGGGTATAATCCACCAATAAAGATTCTATTTAAAATTATTTAAGCACATCAGGATGACGTGATATTGGGTTAGAACGGATGGTTATTGGATCACTTTTGAATAAAAGAAATTAGGAGATGTCCATGCACGATGTATTATTGATAAATTGCCTCAAACTAGGTGATCTTAAATTTAATGAATGAAGACTCTGCCAGAACCAATAAGTATATGGCGGAACGAATAGTCTAAGCAAAAGGGTTGGTATTAACTGAAATGCTGAGATATAAGTGATGCGAGGGAATTGAAGGGGGAGGATTGTTACAAGAAAGAAGTGAGCTGAGCAGAAGGAATTTGGTGTTTTATATTAAGATAAATAAAATCGTGTGACTGAAGCGATTGCTTCATATTTATTATAATCTTTACATTGTTCTGTGGGCCGATGATCACCATATTGTCTGTATGTTGCTCAGTGGGCTTGACCCTGCGCAAAAACCTTACAGTGTATCTCATCAATTCCGCCAAAATTCATAACAATGGCATTCCTATTATCATGAATAAGAGACGAAGAAGCGTTGTAGAAATCTACAGCAGTTGAGTGCAGGGATTGAGTGAGCCAATTGTTTCTTTGCTTCATGACGGCTTCCCTAACACTTGATTGATATGATGACTAGCCGTATGAACAAAACTCCAGAGATACCATTAGACTTTAGTGATAATATCATTATATGGAAAATGAGGAAGAATATGTTTCTTGCACAGTGGAAGTTAGAGAATAAGCTTATTCCTGCTAATAATGCCTCTCACAGAGTATATTCAACTAAATGGTTGTTGTATGGTTCCACTAATATTTTCAAGATAAATTTGACAATGATATTGATCAAAAGTGGTTAAGTTAAGCTCAAAAATGTCCCTTTATTACAAACTTTCATGATACAAGGGAGTTACTTCATACTGAGAAGTATTGATCCATCAAGTTACACTCCTTGACTGACCTGCAGGTAAGTTCTTTTTATTTGAATTATTCTCCATATTTTGTGATAGACATTTTCACTCTAAAGCTCAGAGCCCCGTAGCGAACAACACTTTTAGGCTTCTCAAGATAATTCTCAAAAGAGTGACTGTAACTCTCTCATTTCCCTAGAGGTGGTGCGTAATACACGGTCACACAACAAGGGAACTAGTCACTGGAAGAATAGGGTATAGGGAACCTTGAAAGGTGCCAGGGCACAGGGGACCTAGGGATAGCATATATAAAATTGTATAAGTAACGGGATATCCTAAGACTACCATAACTTGATTGGACCCCAAGGAAAAGTCCATAACCAAATGCACTTTGGTGTTAGGGTGCTAGGGTGCCTCAATAAGGAGCGGCAAGGTTTTGCCATGTGTTTACCAGAGTCCATCGTTACCTTAGACAAGATATAATGACTTAAGCTGGTAGAGGCCTTCTCAAAGAGGTCTGCAAAGAGGTTAGACATGGGACCATACAAAAATATAAAACAAAATTAGTTTTATTAAAACCATTTGACCAACAAAGAAGATTGGTCATAAAACAATAGTTATAAGGAAATGGGGGGTCATTTTCCATTGATTGATACACTGCACCCAATCCAACCAGATCCGTAAACCACCAACCTTTGTTTTAATATAGTGTGAGTATGATTACACTTTGGTGATTGACTGCAACTAAACTTTACCAGATTTGGCAACACGGTAAACCTGAAGGGGTTTAAAGCCCAATTCTCCTAGCAAATATAACGTCCCATCTTTAATTATGAAATAGATTGTGTATAACAAAGCTGAGTTGTAACGTCCCCTTGTCCACCACATGCACCCCAAGAACCACCTTAGGTATATTTTGCCCTTACCTAGCGTGGGTCCAGGGTATGCCTTAGGTCAGGCAGGTTCATCAACTTGTACCTTTTGGACTCTTCACTTTCTGTCTTCTTTTTATAAACTGTTTAACTATCATGTTATTCAACAAAGACATCATTCTCCCATACTTTTGGGGATCCACCCCCTCCAGGGGCGTGAGATGGGGAAAACTTGTTCTGGGCAGGGGCCAGCTTCATGATATCAACGGTTGGTTTGGCCTTAGGTCAGATGCATCTGGATGCTCGTGGAATGCATCAAAAAGGTCTTGGGCATGAACACAATCCTGTGCAGGTATCTAGATGCTCTCTGCCATGTCAAACCCTTTTTACAACACCAGGTACTCCAGTCTTCTCTTTACCTGACCGGTGGCTACTACCTTCTATACTTCCCATTCTGGCATCCCCTCCGCAAGGTATGACTATGAGATCTCAGGCGGGGGACCCTCAAACAAGGTCAAATTTCTCTCATGGAACACCGAAAATATTTGAAGCAAAGGAGGGAGATACAACTGTTATGAGTCGTGAACCATCTTTCTGACAATGCAGTGATGTCCTATCCTCTTTGGGCCCAGTATTCTTCATGGTTTCACTTATTGGGATATTTTTAGCATACAGCATCACTAGATCTTCTTCCTATGTAGGCTGGCCTCACCCATCTCTTATCATTTGCATTCTCCTTATATACCTTCATGTCAGCCTGCAGATTTGTGTTGACTACTTGGTGGACTTTCTTGATTGACTTGACAAAGTCCACCACAGTTTCTACCATGGACCCACCACTGGGTTCCATATTAAACGAAGGGTTAAACCATAGTTGGTGAAAAAGGGAGAGCGCCAAAAGGAAGCATACTGGGGATGTTATAACTGAATTGAGCTAGTGGAAGATGGGAAGACCATCAATAACGGTCAGCTGCGGTGTAAACCCACAAGAAATTCTCAAGGGACTAGTTCACTCACTCTGTATGCCCATTTAACTTGTGAGTGTTAGGCAATAGAGATACATGGATAAATCTGAAGCGTTTTCACAATTCCTCCCAAAACACAGATTTGAACTGGAGTCCGTGGTCACTAAACAACTCCTGTGGCACCCCAAGGAGGGAAAACACATAATAAATCAAAAGCCCTGCCAACGCCTCTGTTACTGTGGTATTACAAAATATGAAATGAGCAAACTTAGTAACGAGTCAATCACAAATATGATAGCATTATTGCCCTCAGACATAAGTAACTCCACAAAAAATCAACCAATAGGGAAGTCCAGGGCCCCTCTGCCTTTTCAACAGTTACCAAAAACTCTGCGAGAGGATGTAAATTTGGCTTCATCCTGTTCCAGAACAGGCACTCCTTACCAAATTGTCAACCTGTGCAACCAATCCTTTCCAAACTATGTGCGGCGAATCAGTTCAAGGACTTCACCTTCCTGGGGCGCCCAACAGTCGTCTCATCAAGGTGGTCCTTAAATATTTCCAACTGGGATCGTCTGACAGGAACCCATAAGCACCCTTGAAATCAAATCTTCTCGTCCCTCACACAGTAACCCCTAGTGATATCCTCCTGATTTGACTTTCTCTTGGAGAGAACCAAGGTATATTCTTCTAATAGGGCTTAAGTATATCCTTACTGAACATACCAAACTCCTCCAGGTTTTCAAGAGCATAAAGAACTGGCATGCATGCCATGGGGAAGGATACTTGGATATTATCTTACCTGGCGGAATCACCAAGCAGGTATTGCACACCTCCACTCTCTGCAGTATCAGTGGTAAAGCAGGTTTTAACTCAGAGCATCCACCAAACCATTTTCCTTTCCCTTTTTTAAACTTATAAGATAGCACAAATTGGGTCAAAGTCCTATGCCAGAGGGTTTTCCGTGGGGTTAGGAAAAGTAGGGCGCGGTAGTACAATAAGGCCCAGTGTTCTGTACAAATATGGAATATTTTGGAAGAGCTTATAAATGATGACGCCTGTAGGTCTGTGCTTCCACCACTACCAATAACCTTTTTTATAAACGGCGTAGTTCATTTCAGGCATAGCATTTTCTTAGAAAATACACACGGGACGCCCACTCCTTCTTCTCCCATTTGTAACAAAGCAGCTGCTGTAGCGAAGTTGGAAACATCAGTAGTCGCAATAAACTCCCTTTCAGGGTCCACACGGTGAAGAACTGACGTGGACAGCAGGGTGCACTTCAAAGCTTGTAAGGCATCCTCTAGAGCAGAGTACCACTGAAGAACTTTGGCCCCACTCGCCTTATACAAAGGCGCAGCCACCTCAGGAAGAATTGGCATGAACTTTTTGAGGAAATTGTAAGACCCAAAAAGCTCCTCAGTTCCTTAACTGAAGTTGGGATGGGCCATTCACTAATTGCCTTTCCTTGTCTGGAGTGATCATGTGGCTTTAGTCAAATACAAAGTTGATCAAGAAGGTGACTTGGGACTTAAAAATCTCGCACTTACTGATTAGCATTGTAAGGTTGGCTGCTCTCAATTGCTCCACTAATTGCCGCAGGTAATTTGCATGGGATGCTTGATTGAATGAGAACATCTGAATGTCATTCATATAGTCCACAGCGCATACACCCAGAAGGTCCCCCAAAGCTGCATCTATTTAACATTGTAAAATAGAAGACACATTTTTTTATCCCAAAAGACATGATCCAGAAACTGGAAGGTACTCTTTCTTGTACGGAACATAATGACCCATTCCTGCCCTTTTTAAGATGATCTGATTAAACTCGTTCAAGCAATTCATTTTTGAGGAGACTCTAGTCTTCCTTAAATAGTGATCAATTAGTTATTCACTGGGATGGGATGCAAATATGGAACCGTCACATTGTTCAGGTTTCTATAGTACATTCATGGGCGTAGAGTACCATCTGCTTTTTTCACAATGAGAAGTGGGGAGCATACCAAAAAGGTACACTAAGATATAGCTCCTTTTTCTAACTGCTCCTTAACCCACATGTCTAATGATGTTCCTCCCAAAAAGTCAAAGTGTAAATGGAGACGACATATGCAACAGATTAACAGCGAAAATTGACTCACAATCAAACTCTGAATAAGATGCTTTAAATAAATAATACAACCTTTCCAAACAGGAAGGTAATGATATCTCTAAAGGTGGCTTCAGCAGAGATGCAAGGCTATGCGTGTGTAACTTTTGGACATTGAGGCAAATTACCCTGAGGGTTAGCTTTATACAATAGAACTAAATTATAGCCATTCTTCAGAGATAAAGACAAGGTATTGGATTTCAGTTTATTATGGAAATTAAATTGGCGCCACCAGACTACTCTTAAAATAATTGGGTATAAGAGATTTTTGATTGCCCAGAAGCAGTCAGCCAAATGGTACTCGCCAACTTAATAATCTACCAACCCCAGGACCTTCAGCATTGGAATACCATAAGAGGCCTACACCTAACCATACCACCAGGCAATCAGTTCAACTTGAGATAGTCAGCTAAGTCTTATTAAATATGTTTCTCAGAGGAGCCAGTATCCACCAAAACAGTTGTTCTAAATTTCTTTAAAGGGGATAAATGAGTAACAGACAACAAAAAATAAAAACAATAGTCTTTATACATAGCAGATAACGCCAACACATCACTAGTAAAATCTTCATCAGGCATAATCATGGCACCATATTAAGTTTTTCATCAAAAAAATAAAGGAATAAATGGCCACCCTCACCTCTGAGGGCACATACTTCACCACATCCTCATAAGTTGCAAAAAAAATTTCATATTTTAAAAGTAGCTCTTTTTATATTCTCTATGTTCTGCAGATCATGGCAGGGGTCAAGCGCGGGTTCTCTGGTGTGATTTGGAACACAGAAATATGGTCTGCGTCAGTGATGGAGCTGTTGCTCAGCTAATAATATTTTACATTAATACATTTTAAAACATGTTTCTAGGCGTAAGGACCCCATACCTGTTCCAATGGCCAGTTGGTCACTATTATCCAGAATTCACCACTAAGCCCTTTGTCAATGATTTATCTGGCACCATACCAGCATGGTGCAGAAGGGAAATTATTTTTAATGCATAATCCACTTTAAATTAAGGTCAGACTCGTCTGAACTCTCAAATTCTGCTGAAACAGGGAAAGGATTGGTGGTGAACTCTGCCTCATATAAAGGAAAAACATATGTCTCAGGCGCCATATTTATAGGGGCCAACGCTGGTGACATCATTATGGCAAAACTAACTGAAACATACAATAAAAACTTGGCACTAGATTCCTTCTCACTTTAAGTTTGGTAGAACTTAAATTAAAGGAAGGATAAGATGCCTCCTTTTTGAGAGGCGTGTGCGAGTTTTTTGGGGTATGTATTTATAGGGATCTCATGTGTGAAACTAAGACGTCCAAATTACCTTGCTTCTTTATGATCTGGGCGGGTAAATCACCCAAAAAGCTTCAATGAGCTGTTCAAAGTTGGGAGGAGGGTCTTGACATACTGTGACGTTTCTTGCGGGGGAGTCCAAGGTATAATGGAGAAATGACGTTTTAATGAAGTCTTCCAAAGGAGGGGCATAGGCCCTGTCACAAAATTAATTTTAAATATAATTTCACTGGGCTGCCAGCTTGGCGCAGAGTAAAGAACTCATAGAAGGCTTGGACGGATGACACGTCTAGGTGACGCTGGTCCAGGAAACGCTTCAAACTCTCCACAGATTCCACAAAAGTGGCTGTGCGCAGTAAACTGCAAAAACACAGTTGCAGCCTCATGAGACAGTTAATATAGCAAATAAATCCCATGCAAGGGTGGACGGGAATCATTCACTTTATTAAAAAGAAGCTTCTGGCTAGAGGAAAGCAAGAGCCTTTTGAAAATTGGAATAAATTTAAGGGAAAGTCAGGAATCTTGATAACAGTATAACAAAGTGTCTGAGTCCAACAGGTACTTCTGGAAGGGTGGGCACTTCCCATTTGGTGGTAGAAAGAATCATACTGAGCTGCACCAACAATAAGCTGAATGAGAAAGCTGTGGTGATCACCATAGAGACTGTGAAAAACAGCCAGCGCATCCAGTTCACACTTAAAGAAAGCCTTTCGTTTATAATTCTCATGCACATAAATTAAAAAGGTTGCCCAATCAATGTCAAGAGAGTGTCTATAACTTTCTCATTCCCAGCGAGTTAATGCTAGATACACAGCCACATCACAATGGAACTAGTTGTTAGTAAGAGTGGGAACAAAACACCTTGGAGGTGCCTGAGCACAGGGGACCCAGAGACAGGGTGTACAGCACAGAATATATAATTAGATAAAAAATACTAAACTGGACTTAGAAGGACCCCAAAAAATAGTCCATAACCAAGTGCAGATCTGTATTGGGGCGCTTGGGTGCATCAATCTGGAGGGGACCAGGGCGGCCCAGTTGTCACCAGATTCTGTCATTAATTTAGATAAAATAAAATGTCATATATTTTTGGAGACCGCCTCCTTGAGGAGGTTCATGCACAAGTTCGACCAAGAACTATGCAAAAAATTTAAACCATATGGGGGTTTATTGAATAAGTTGATTAACAAGGGGGGCGGGTTTAAGGAATCATAAATAAACTCTAGGTGAAGAATCATCAATCTGCGGGAGTGGTATTAAACATAAACAAACCAATAAGCGCACACTACCATCTTTCATGGTACTCTACTTGAAACAGCCCAAACTCAAGTTATTTATTGCAACTGAATTCTTCCCAATTTAACAGTATTGTAGTTCAGATGGGTTAAAACACGGTCTACAAACAACCATAACAAACCATCATTTTAGCACTATTTGTGCCCAACCCAAAAAGGGGGAGCCGCCATGCATCTTTATCTGCAAATAGGCCAAACAAATAAATTATTAGAAAATAAAAAAATCTTAATTTGGCACCTCAGCTAACAGCCTAGGAAGCCATTTCAGAAGGTGAGGAAGCTTTGGTGAAACTTTTGTCCAGTGCCCGCTTTAGCTGGTGGACCATGGCGGATAGCATAGGAGTTGGGGCATCAGCGGCATCTGACATAAGGAGATATAGTTAAGTGTTCTCCTCATTTATGAGGACAGTGGTGTCCATCGCCTCAACATATTGAGCAAGTTGATGCTCAGCAGATGTGAGTAGAGCCAGCACACAAAAGAAGAACTTGATGCTCTGGCGGTTTTGGGGTAATTGGGGTTGAAAAGAGAAGTTTTTGCCACATTGATGCAAACACAGCTTGCACTAAAAGCGAGCTCCTCAATTTCATATTTTGCATCTTCCTCAAAATCATGGGAAAATTGGGGATAGGAATTTCTTCAACAAGAGGCTACATCGCCCATGAAGTTGCTGGCGAAGTAAGGTGTTGGCAGGTGCAATTGCAGCTTCCACCACGATTTTATCTATAGTTTTATAATTTGTGAAGCTGTTTTTAAAGCGAAAACAGCAGGGGCGCAGATTGGGTGGATTAATAAAAAACTCTTCCAATGCAATATCTGGCTTGACATTGAACAGCCAGTCACTTTCATCAATCCACTTGAGACACTTGAATAAATTAAGCTCGTCCAGTGCAGGCCCAGCCACAGGAATTGGTGCAGTGGCAGAACCTGATTGGCTGTGAACAGTTAACAATGGCAGCTCAGCTGAAATTGTTTCAGCCATTGACTCAGGATTCTGTAACCTGGTTGAACTATTTAATTTTTTAATATTTAAAAATTCAGATTGGCTGATGCTTTTGAAGCAGTGCCAAATTGCCCTGAGGTTGGGGGTGGGAGGATCACACCCCGTATGAAGAATTTGGGTGTGGCTGAGGCTGGGCTGACACCAGAAGGAGGCTGCAGAAGTGGCAGAGTTTGAAACTGTGGGGCACTTGCACTCTAAATGATCCAATTCAAAGCATAAGGGGCAGATCGGTTGGCAGTATGCAACCCATGCTCAAAAGGGGTGGTCCAGCATTGATCTGATTTTCATATGAGGTGGAATCGTGAGATGAGTATCAAGATGGAAAGGGAAGATCATTGCAAAGGCTCAAGGCCTTGCCAAATGATCTGCCTCATTGGGCACCACAAACTGTAGCATGAGGTCTGCGCAGTAAATGGCTGAACCCTCTGTGAGTTTGTGGTGGAGGCGCTCAGGGGAGAGATGGGAAGACAACCTGTCAAACTGGACCACCAAGGTGGCCTTATCCAGGAGCCAGGTGAGAACTGTGGGAAGTGAGAATTTTTTTAAAAATCAATGGTAGCTTTGCTGCTGCTATTGCATTAGCTTCAGAGTAGAAGCCAGGCAAAATACCCCTTAAAGGGGTGGAAATCAATAAAAACGGTGGGGTTTTAAAACTGCTGTGGCCATCTTGATGATGGCCATGCTTGCATATGGGAAGAAATTCCCAATATTTGACCAGAAGGCCAATATACAAATTACTCCAGGAAAGCACCAAGGGCTCTGGAGCACCGTCTGGGCGATTGCAAGGTGGTGGGCCAAATCCCAAGGGTGGACATAAAGCCTGGTAGCATTAGGGGGGCTAGCAGAGCCAGCACAAGCGCATTTCAGTGGTAGCCAAAAAAATGGCAGTGGGTGGCACACCACCACCCCACACTAGGGCAGCAGGCGTCAACTGCATTAACATCAGTAAGTTTGGCTTGATTGAGTGGCTTTTTTATAAAAAAATTCTAATTTGGCTTCGATTTCAAATATCAAAGTGAAAGAGAGATTCCTAAAGAAACTGTCATTAATTGTTGGATTTTAGGCTTTTCAGATGCTCACTGGTGTTTTGCACCTAAAGTCCAACAAGTTATATTAAGGGTTAATTTGTTCCACTATTAATAAAATAAATAAACGCTAAAATACTAAAAAGCTGTATCATTATTTTAATTTAACCAAGGTAAGCTGACCAGGGGACGGACATTACCAAAACTCAAGCCCTAAAAATAATTCTTCACTAAATAAAATGAACAGGTTTCCTGAAATGAGCAGACGCCACACAAAATGTGAACACAACCAACCAGTAGGACAGCGGGAACCGCTTATCCTATCATGTTGGAAGGGGAGGGGGGATCAGGGGGCTCATCCTCGGCCTCTACTTCACCCCAAAGCTGGTCATGGGCTACAGTGGAGAGCAGGGGCGTTGGGGCATCAGTGGGATGTGAAGATAAATTTCCAATGATCAGGGTGGTTGGAATACAGCCATTGTAAATAAGAGTGCTGATGTATTTGGCCAAAGCTGCAACAGCTTTTGTGCATGCGTCAGGTAACTTTACAAACAAGGCGATATTGGTGTGGGTAATCTTTGATTTGGGATTCCGCGCTACCACTGCCACATGCAGGATGTCATCATTGGCAGCTTTATGAGCTTCGATCATTATTTTTTTGAAATTTATGCCTTTGGAGGGGGGATTCCTCCTTCGAGCATCACAACTGATAAGGCAGCAGCTTTGCGAAGATGATGACAATCTGGCTTAGCCATTGCTTCAACAGCCAGCTGGTGGTCGCCGTGGAATGTTTCAGCACTTTGCTGGGGGCATATATTAAGGGGTAGCTCACCGTCATGGTTGATAAAACAAACCGCTCAATTTGTATATTGCAGTCTTCAATTATATTCACAGGCTCATCAAAACCAGCCAATAAATCACAAGGATTTTGGTTGAATTAAATTGGGGAGTTGGCATATTCCTGGGGTTTGGTTAGTTCGTTGGAGGATGCATGGGATCAAACTGGGGTCCAATCCTGTGCTTGATTGGATAGAGCGTTTGTGGCACTGGGGTGATGAGGAGGCTGATTGGTGGTTGTTGGCGCAGCTGCAGCTGCAGTCTTTGGGGTAGGGGGAGGTAGGATTGTACCCCATACCAAAGCTGGTGTGGGGTGGTGGCAGATTTGAAGCTGGCGGACAAAAAATCATAGCAGTTAGAAGCAACTAGGGATGAGCAATTGCGTTTCAAGTGGTCCAACTTGAAACAGGATGGACAGATCATCCATCTGCCCTCGATGCTGGCTCAGAACAGATGGTCAGGGTCATAGGGGATGATGTCATGAGGGGGAATTGAAAAAGCTATTTTATTTGATTCAGAGCTGATCTTGGCATATGCCAGCGGCCCAGAAAGGCGTGTGCCCTTTTGGGACCACAAATTGTAATATGGGATTGGAGCCATAGGCTGCCAAACCTTCCATCAGCTCCTGGTGGAGCACCTCAGGGGAGAGTTGGGTGGGTAAACCAGCGAACTGAAACACCAAAGTGGTATTAACTGGGAGCCTGGTCCAAATTGTGGGGAGAGGGGCACCCTGGAAAACTAGGGGCACAGTTGCCACAGTGGAAGTATCAGCTTCACCTGTGAAGCTGAGATCAAAATACCTCATATAGGGGCGGAAGTCAATAAAATTGGTGGGACGCATCACCACCTGAGCCATTTGGATAATGGCTTGGTCATAGTAAGGTATAAAGTTTACCATAGTTGACCCTTGGCCAAAATGCATGGTGCTCCCCTGGAGCACCATGGGGCAATGGGGCACTACTTGGGTACAAGCGAGGTGGGCGTTGAGACTTTGGGAGGAACTAATCATCCCATGGGTCTGGTATGACTGGGCTAGCCAGTCTGAGCGCATTTTCCTGTCAATCAGAAAATGGTGGGGGAGTTTCACTGCTGCCCCACACTGGGGCAGCTGGCGGGGAATCTGAGGACATCATAGAGAAACTACGGTGAGCGATTAAGATTTACTTTTTTGCATATAATTTGCTTGTAAAGCTACGCTGAGCGTAAAGAGAGTTATAAGCTGTATTTTTATATGTTTATTAGTTGCCATGAGGTGGGTAAGAAACAAACCCTCTTAATAATTGATAATTAGTATTTAAAATGTTGAGGCTCAAAATTTAGATTGCTTAGTAAAGTCTAAATCACGGAATAATGGGAATCTACCTATCAGATCTCTGAAGATTTGCCTTGCTTTGATGGAACATCCAATGAAAAGTAAATTGTAGGTAGGATATATCCATGAGGCAACATTTAATAAATTTACCCAATTATTTGGCACAAAAATAATTTCACCTTGCTGGACCCCTTCCAACCCTATTTAAAAGCTGGTCTCTGCTGTTTTGGCTGTACTAAGTTTGCAGTAAGATGGGGAGAGACATCAGAATGGCCCCCAAATCTGGCTGAAAATTCAGTGCAATTTGAATGCCTGTACTCATTTTGGTTGCCTGAGTATTAGTAGAAGTGTCACCCCAAATTGAGGGGTTCTACCAGAGATTGACCAGGGTCTTTTTATAATATTTTTTATTATTTTCCTCCGATACACTCTTATCTATACATTGTACTTGTAATTGTCTGACATTACACCTTTCAAGAGTGATAGGGGGTGAATAAGGTCGCAAGAACCATCCATTTACTTGGTTAATGGTAGGGCCAGAAGCTAGGGACTTAATGAGATACTCATCTTCTCACTTAAAGGTGATAGTAAAAGGCCCTTCCCAGATGTACCCAAGATTTTCCTTTTAAGGCATGATAGGTTGTGGTAGTAGAGTACCAGGTCTGACACTTGGAAGGAAGGCAGTATTGGCCAGAGTTCGTTAAACGCTTGGCCCTCTTTAGTGATAGTTTTTGCTAAATTAGTCGTTGCCTCAGAATGTAACTGGATGATGTGCTGCGCCAACTTCTTCATGGTTTGATCCAGATCAGTCTTAGCGGAGAAAACATCTTTGGCTAGTAAAGCAGGAACCCCAGGTTCTCTCCCTTATAACACATGGAAATGAGACATCTTGAGTATGTGATAGTAACTAATATGGTATTCCATGAGGGCACTGGGTAAGTAAAGATTCCAGTGGAGAGGATCTGAATTGGCCATTTTATGGGGTATTGAGATGAGGGTTCCATTAACTCTTTCTACAGCAACATTTGTGGATGGTTTATGGGGGGCTGAGAAGAGTTTTTGAGCTCCCATGGAGGTTCAAAGGAGTTTTACCACTCAAGAGGTAAAATTTTTCCCATTGTCACATAAGAGGACCTTGTGCACCCATGCCAGGCAAAGATGTATTGGTGTAAGAAGGTGGTCGTGGCTTTACCTATCTGAGTAAGGAGAGCAACAGCTTCAACCCATTTGAAAGTGGAAAATGCTGACCAAGACTTAGCGATTGCCACCTGTAGTCTGAGGGAGAGGACCTGCCATGTCCAAACCTATGGCGTGAAATGGTTGTTGGGCCATTGTTGTAATGGTTAGGTCAAACTGATCATTACATTTCAACTCGAAATTCAAATTCCAAATTTTGAGTCAAAACGCCATTTTGAGGTTTTGAGGTTCATGTGGGCTCGGCGCTGGGTTGTGCCCCTCCCAAGCTATTCTTTATACTCCCTGGGGCACAAAGAAAAGTGTGGAGGGGCTCCTCTGAAGAGCGACCTTAAAAGATCAAGCCACGCAATTCTGAACTCAGTTCAGAATTTTTCCTCATTTCCCACCTTCACGTGGGATTCTCTAGTGGCCTTGGGGCCGCTCTTGCCAAGTTTTACCTGGTATCCAGCAGCGAACCTAGTTTTTGTGCCTTAATAAAAATGTGGGCTCTGGGTGTCAATTGGAGGCACCTAAACCTATGGAATTGTTCAATCCACTCGGGTTTTTTTCTTGTGTTGCTCATGGTGCCATATTATTAGATTTAAATTCATTCACATGTTTATTTTTGTTAATAAAGAAATTGGCTAATTTCAGGGTTGAATCCGCTCTTACCTGTTTCATCTTTTCTTGCTTTGAATTTTCCAATAACTGGGTTGAAGGACAAATTTTGGTGTCCATTTGATCCACTGATTTTTAGGTGAGATAATGATTGAAAACTGAGATGTTTTCAATCATTACATTATTCTGAACTCACTGTGCTGCTAGCACGCCACCAGATCCCCAGTTCAACCCAATCTCAGTGGTAACATCAGGTCCTGGTTGTTGAGTAACCAGCACTGGGGGAGCCGGTGACTGATGGCCAACCCTGGACCTAAGAAATCATCAGTCTGAAATCCTGGTGGGGCTTCCCCCTCACCAGGGATCTGGCTGGCACTGAGGGACCTGGCCCAGCAGGGCCCCTCACCCCATGGTCCACCCATTATGCGTGGGATAACTACCCAGCCCCACGTTGGGTGTGTTTCCCCTCGCTGGGTGGACTGGGTTTTGCAGTCCAGCTCTGGCTCCATACTTACCAAGGAAGACCTCGTGGTGGTTGCCTCCAGATATGAGCCACCCTCTTGTTGGGGGGCTCCTTCTTAGTGGGGGGTGATGTAATGGTCAGGTCAAACCAGTCGTTACATTTTGACTCGAAATTTAGATATCTGAATTTTGAGTTAGAACGCCATTTTGAGGATTTGAGGTTCATGTGGGCTCGGCGCTGGGCTGTGCCCCTCCCAAGCTATTCTTTATGCTCCTGGGACACAAAGAAAAGTGTGGAGGGGCTCCCCTGAAGAGCGACCTTAAAAGGTCAGGCCCACGCGATTCTGAACTCAGTCCAGAATTTTTCCACATTTCCCACCATTGCATGGGATTCTCCGGTGGCCTCAGGGCCGCTCTTGCTGAGTCTTACCTGGTATCCATTGGCGAACCTAGTTTTTGTGCCTTAACAAAAATGTGGTCTCTGGGTGTCAATTGGAGGCACCTAAACCTATGGGATTGTTCAATCCACTTGGGTCATTTTCTCATGTTGCTTGCGGTGCTGTATTATTGGATTTAAATTCATTCACATGTTATTTTTTGTTAATAAAGAAATTGGCTAATTTCAGGGTTGAATCCGCTCTCACCTGTGTCATCTTTTCTCGCTTTGAATTTTCCAATAACTGGGTTGAAGGACAAATTTTGGTGTCCATTTGATCCACCGATCCTTAGGCAAGATGGCAATTGAAAACTGGGATTTTTTCAATCGTTACATTATTCTGAACTCATGTGCTGTTAGCATGCCACCAGATCCCCAGTTTGGCCCGAGCTCAGTGGTCACATCAGGTCCCAGTTGTCAAGATTCCAGCACCAGGGGGAGCTGGTGACTGATGGCCAACCTTGGACCTAAGCAATTGTCAGTCCAAAATCCTGGTGGGGCTTCCCCCTCACCAGGGATCTGGCTGGCACTGAGGGACCTGGCCCAGCAGGGCCCCTCACCCCATGGTCCACCCACCATGTGTGGGATAACTACCCAGCCCCACGTTGGGTGTGTTTCCCCTCGCTGGGTGGACTGGGTTTTGCAGTCCAGCTCTGGCTCCATACTTACCAAGGAAGACCTCGTGGTGGTTGCCTCCAGCTATGAGCCACCCTCTTGTGGGGGGGCTCCTTCTTAGCGGGGGGTGATGTAATGGTCAGGTCAAACCGATTTTTACATTTTGACTCGAAATTTGGATATCTAAATTTTGAGTCAAAACGCCATTTTGAGGTTTTGAGGTTCATGTGGGCTTGGCGCAGGGCTGTGCCCCTCCTGAGCTATTCTTTATGCTCCTGAGGCACAAAGAAAAGTGTGGAGAGGCTCCTCTGAAGAGCGACCTTAAAAGGTCAGGCCCACATGATTCTGAGCTAAGTTAAGATTTTTTCCACATTTCCCACCATTGCGTGGGATTCTCTGGTGGCCTTGGGGACACTCTTGCCAAGTCTTACCTGGTATCCAGTGGCAAACCTATTTTTTGTGCCTTAACAAAAATGTGGGCTCTGGGTATCGATTGGAGGCACCTAAACCTATGGGATTGTTCAATCCACTTGGGTTTTTTTGGGATGCTCGCAGTGCTATATTATTGGATTTAAATTCGTTTGCATCCTATTTTCATTAATAAAGAAATTGGCTAATTTCATGGTTGAATCGCTCTTACCTGTGTCATCTTTTCTCGCTTCAAATTTTCCAATAACTGGGTTGAAGGACAAATTTTGTTGTCCATTTGATCCATCAATCCTTAGGCGAGATAGTAATTGAAAACTGGGATTTTTTTAATTATTATAGACTTGAATTGTAATCTACGTGTCAAATACCCATTTCTCACCCGCCTTGATTAGTACTTCTTCAAAGCATAGAAAGAAATATCCTCTAGGGCGTCCACTGATGGAAGCAGCATCTTGGTTTTGCATCCTGCTATTGTGTAGTGTAGGGATAAGGCGGAGGAGGGGTACTCAACAGTGCAAGCATAATATTATTTATTGAGCTCTTCATTGTCAGAAATAGAGGGACCTTGTAATAAATCAAGGAGAGATAGCCCTGCTTCACGTTAATAACGCCTTCATATTCAAACATAAACTTGGTCGAAATGAATAGATCGTAGGTGTTATTAACAAAGGCTACCGCTGGGGTGGACAAGATGAGCTTCCCAAAATAATGGGAAGAGAAGAGTACATTCTGATGGTGCAGGTTTATTTGGGCCTGCAGTTCCAGATTCTTGGTCGTCAAGATCAGGGGCCAGATTAATTTTTTAGTGATCTTGGTTGACAACGTTCACCAGGGACTCAGTGTTAAGGATAGCCCTAACCCGCACTCCATTAACAACGACCTCCACTTTAGTTAAGATTCTACCCAAGTTGGGGGAGATAGCGAGGACCTCTTATAAACGGAAAGTAGAGGCAAGTCGTTTGGCATATCAGGGGTATTGTTCCTGGATAGACTGCAGGGTGTTCACACTCTGGATGGATCAGATTAGTGAGGTGATGAGCTGGTCAGTGTCACTAGCAGTGTCAATAACCTCAAGACCCCTCAACACTTGTCAGTGATAAGTTTGGCGGGGTATCCTAGCCCAATCCATTCTCTCTGGGTTCAATCAATTGGGTAACTACACATTACCTGGGGCTCCTAAGACATAGTGACTAACAATATCACAACCCACTTCAGATTTGTTTTCAGAGGTATTCTCAATAAACGTCAGAGAGTTATAGGGTGTGTGGTAAGGTCAGGGCTTCCCTTATGACAAGATAAGTCCTGGGGTTGTTCCTTCACCGTATTAACCTTTGGGGTATTGGATTTGTAATGTCTTTGATTGTTGCCTTTGAGGTGACATGGTTGGGTTGTCTCATGGCCATAGGTTTTGTACGAGATACGGCTGGCAGAGATGCTAATGGGGATATTGGATTCTCCTTAGAGGGACATGACACTTCAGACACTTTGGAAGGATTCTCTGAAGAAGAAGGGGAGCAAGTAAAAGTGATAGCTAACTTCGACGGATGAGCTTTGGAAACAGAAGATGAAGGGGAGCCTGCCCTGTCACTGCTAGTACTCTCTGCATATCCTCACATGGGAAAGGCGCATCTCGTGGTGGTCACTTCATGGGAGCAGAGTTTAAAGGGGAAACATACATAGAAGAGGATGAAGAGGTTATAAGAATGCTTGTCTCAGAGCTCCTTACATTTTATCATGTCTGTAGAAGTCAAGCAATGCTAGTAACGCCTCCTTTATATAACCCGTATAAATATGAAGGAACGCTTGATGGAAGAAGTATGCATCTCCAAAGAGGGATGAGGTGCTAAACCAGCCAAAACAGCTGCTATAGCGTCATCAAGTGGGAGAATTTTGGCAAGAAACAGAAGTTGAGCTTTACTATTAAATTTCTCAACAAAAGTGGTAATCAATTCAATCTCTTGTAGGTTAAGGCACAAAAGGCCTGATTTTGCATTGTAAACTCTGTGAGGACCCAAATTCATCAATAAACGCTTGCTTATTCACCGCCCAAGAGCTGAGGTTGACCATGATGGGGGCCATAATCTCTTGAACCATGAGACTCATGCAGGGAAGGATATACTGGGTTTTCTGATGGTCAGTCGCTCAATCCAACACTAGTTCATAAACGAACAGGAAGGAGACAATACACCCTCACCAAAGGGGGAACTTGTCTCTGAGCGGAGGTTTGAGAATAGTAGGGGAGGGCCCATAAGGGCCTTTTGAAGAGTGCTGCTCAAGCCTTTTGAGGCGAGACAAAGCACTGGCTAGTTGTTGCTCTAAAGCATCTAGCCTTGGTTCTGGGATAGTAGTCTTTTTTAAAAAGGAATTTTTTGTGATGTTCTGACCCCCCTGTAGTGAGCATCACTTGTTGTATAATAAGGCTTTTCAGATTCTCTCTGGTGCATTTTGCACCTAAAGTCCAACAAGTTTATTTAGGGGTTAATTTGCACCTCTGATAATAAAAATAAATAAATACTATAATACTAGAAAGCTGTATTTTTATATAATTGTTTATTTGCCGTGGGGTTAGAAACAAAACCTTTTAATAAATCAATACTTAGTATTTAAGATGTCAAGGTTTGAAGTTCAGATTGCTTAGTAAAGTCAAGTTATGGAATATTGGGAAATGGGCTATCAGATCTCAGAAGACTTGACTAGCTTTGATGGAACAGCTGATGGAAATTTAATGTAGGTAGGATATGTCCGTGAGGCAATGATTTAATATATTTTGCCCATTCATTGAGCACAAAGAAATTTTCACCTTGCTGGAACCTTTCAACCCTATAAAAGGGTCCAGTCTCAGCGGTGTTGGCTGTACTAAGTTTGCAGTAAGAGGGGGAGGGACCTCAGAATGGCCCCCTGAAATTGGCTGAAGATTCAGTGCAATTTGACTTCCTGAACTCGTGTTGTTTGCCCAAGTACTAGAAGTGTTACCCCAATTTGAGGGGTTCCACCAGGAATTGACCAGGGTCTTTTGGCCGATATTTTTATATTTTCCTCCAAACCACTCTTATCAATACATTGGACTTGTAATAGTCCGACATTTATTAGAAACAAAGCTAGTGCATTTTAACGCCCTTGATGTAATGCAGGGCTAACCATCACGCGCACCCCCAGGACCAACTTGGGCATATCTTTTTTGTACCCAGCGTTGGTGCAGGGTATGCTTCAGGTCAGGGAACCCTGCCAACTTTATCTTTTTGGCCTCCTCACGCCCATCCTTGTCTCTACAATCTGTTCCCTCTGTCATACATTTGCCCTCCTGGCTTCAAGATAAGAATGTTTTGGGTCAAAATTAGCTGAAAAAGGGTAAAGTCAGACATTTACAAGTCCGTGATAATGATAATATTGATTTAAATAATAATACCGATGTTATTGTCCAAAAGACCCTGGCCAACTCTCAGTGGAACCCCGCAAATCAGGGAAACACTATTCTGAATACTAATGGGCAATTATCATGAGATCAAGCAGTCAGATTACTCCAACAACGTGGTGGACTCTGAGGCATCCATTGGATGGTTCTCCCGCAGACACAACCAATTCTTCTTTAATCACCTAAGTGGGGACCACCCCTTTTTATAGGCTTAACGGGGGTCCCCAAGGTGCAATAATTTTATCTAATGGGGATTGACTGATATTTATTTTATCATTACCCCACGGGTACATCTTACCAAATATAACTCCTCACCTGACGTTCAGCCAAAGTGAAGCAAGTTTTCCAGGCTTTGATAGGCTGAATTTGAATATTTCATTTTTTGTACCATACTAAACTGTTCTAAACTTACCATTGAATTCCCTTTGACTCTCAATACATTAGTTTATTTACTGAACAATCAAATCTTAAGAGGGTTTTTTTCTCTCTCTGCGCCATCACTAATAAAAATATAGAAACCCAAAATTTTCATTTATTGATGTTTTAGTCATTATTTTAAACAAATTTTAGTGGAATCCAGCGGCGTCTCAAGCACCAGCGAACAACACATAAGTTGGATTCCCAAAAAGTGGTGCTAACTACAGGGGTTACCCGTACACCACAAAATTTTCTTATGAAAATTGGGGGCTGCTAATGTGAGTAACCCTCCAACTCTTCCCTGTTCATCTGAAACAATAATAGTTGCTCTTGAAAAGCAACTATCAAGTGCTTTATCCCATCTTAAAGAGCTTGAGCAGCGCCCATTGATACCCCCTTGAAAGATAAATTCACCCCCTGTGAAGGGAGTATTGCTTCATTTTGTATGTATATGAAACTGTAATGAAAGGTTTATCTGACAATCGAAAAAAAATTAAACACATCCTTCCTTGCTTAAGTCAGCTAGCACAAGAGATTATAGTCCCTTATATGGACACTATGCACACTTGGGCAGAGGTGAAGAAGTCTCCTTAGGCTGAATTAGGATCAATGCAGAGTCTACACATGAAAACAGTCCTTTATGCGCCTTAGCATGTATGAGGGCGAGCTGAATGCTGCCTTTGCTGAGAGATTTTACCTTGCTGTTCAAAGGTTGTCAACATCTAACATGCTAACCCTTGATAATGCTATCGTAGCCATGTTAACTGGGTTATATTCCTAACCCTCTCTAGCCAGACATATCATCCCAGTGAAATGCTGTTGGATTATGGGCTCGGGAGATGCTCGCTGGGTGATTAGTTAACCAAAATCCAACAATTGGGGTCAAACCACTGATATAATAAAAATAATTAACTTCAAAAATCTTAATAATATAGGGTTTAAAAGTATTTATTAAATGCTTCAGGGGATAATAAAAACTGATCCCTCTCAATATCTTATTAGTCAGTATTTAAACTTTATCGAGGTGTGAAGGGAATAAATTTGGAACGGCTTGTTACATTCTGAATAAGGAAATATGCAGTTTCAGCCTATTTAAGCTCAAAAAAACCAGCTTCACTTTGGCTGAATGAAGGATGGGGAATTAACTCTGGCAATATGTACCCATGGGGTAACATAATAGGTTTCTGCCAAGCACCTTTGGCTAAAATTATTTCACCTTGGGGGGCCTCTGCCACGCCTATAAAAGGGGGTGGTCCCCACTTAGGTGTTTGAAGGGATTTGGACATGGCAGGGGGAGAAACCACCACTGAACTCCTCAGATTCCCTTGTGTGGTTGGAGCAATCAGACTGTTCAATTTTGTTTTATTTGCCCATAAAATATTGGAATTGTGTTACCCTAATTTGTGGTGTTCCACCGAGAATTGGCCAGGGTCTTTTGACCAATTAAACCATTACTATCATTACAATAGATCTCCTCATTATTGCGAACTTGTGAATGCTCAACATTTCCTCTTTTTGGCCAATTTTTTCCCACAACATTCTTTTTGTGAATCCTGGGAGGCAAATGTCTTACATCGCCCCCTCAAGAACGTTGGGGGGAGAATAAGGACGAAGAAAGTGGCCATGAACTCGGTTAATGGCGACTCTGAAATCAAGTTATTTAATAGAAATTTCATCCCCTTGCTTGTAAGTGACTGAAAATGGCCCTTCCCTAATAGTGCCGAGCTTTTCACTTCTTGGAATGATTTGGTTAGGGTAATATAGTACCAAGTCGGATATTTGGAATGAAGGAAGGGGGACCTGGAGCTTATTAGCTCTTTGACCCTATTTTGTGAAATTTTAGCCAAATAAGTCATTTCCTCTAATTGCAACTGAATGATATGTTGGACCAGCTTATTCATGGCTTGCTCAGGGTCAGTCCTATCAGTGAATATGTATTTGGCTAATTGGGCTGGTACCACAGGTTCTCGGCATACAACACCTGGAAAGGGGACATTTTGAGGATGCAATGGTAGCTAAACTGGTAAGCCATGAGGGCACTAGGTATGTAAAGATCCCAATGTAAAGGGTTGAGCTAGCCATTTTGCGGAGTATAGAGACCAGGGTTCCATTAACTCTTTCTACAGAACCATTTGTAGATTGGGTTATAGGGGGCCAAAAAGATTTGTTGTGTTCCCAAGGAGGTGGCAAGGAGTTTACCCACTTAGGAGGTAAAATTTTTTTCATTGCCACATAGGAGGACTTGGGGGCAAACATGCTGGGTGAAGATGCACTGGTGCAATAAGATGTCTGTGGCTTTAACAGTCTGAGCGGGGAGAACAACAGCTTCAACCCATTTGGTGAAGTGATCAATTCCAACCAATACAAAGCTATTGCCACCTGTAGTTTGAGGGAGAGTACCTACCACTGCTAAACTTATGGTGTGGAAGGGTTGTTGGGGAGTAATAAGTTGATACTTGTACCAGGGTTTATAATTGGATTGTTTTTTACAAGTCAGACAGGCATGCAAGACTTCCTCTATGGTCTCCATGATGCCTTCCTAGTAATACTGCTCTTTAATCCTTTCATATGTTTTGCATACTCCGATATACCCCATGATAGCGTGAGCCTCCATATAAACAGGTACTCTCTCAGATGGCCAGAGATAGGGCAGCCAGTTTACTCCTACCTTCTTATACAATTCTTAACTTTTTACCTTGGCGTTGCGGGAGTGCAGTGCTAGCATCTTTTATAAAAGTTCATCTTCATCTGCCCAAGCATCAGGAATCATGAGGAGGTCACGCAACCTCTCTGCTTCACTATTGACAAAGCGTAGGATAGGCAGCAATGTCAACCCATCAACGTTCATATGGCTCGTCCCAGCTCGATTCTAAATGGTCTTATCATAGTGCTGGAGCTTATGAGCCCAGCGAGCCAACCGCCTTTGGGATCCTTCATATTTTGTAACTACTTCAAGTAAGAGTGGTCAGAAATCAATCTAAAGACAGTCTCATATAAAAAAGGACGGTAGTGTTTTACAGCAAGTAAGACAGAAAGGCACTCCTTTTCAGTAACGCTGTAGTTGCGCTCAGTGTTTGAAAGCATCTTACTGAAATAAGACACAAAGCTATTGACCCCCCTTTTTATACAACTAAGCCAAGATAGTTTAAACGGCATAATCAGGGACATCTGTGAACAACATGTAAGGCTTATCATAATCAGGGTGACGGAGGATAGGCCTTTTGTAATAG
>JAKSZP010003113.1:0-70603 GCA_022478985.1 Massospora cicadina | reverse complement strand
TAATTCATAGATCATTTCCTCCAAGGCTTGGAGGAGTTCATTGATAAAAGTGATAAAGTTATCAAAATATGAGCATACTTCATGGATATGATCTATGACTTGAATATGGATAACAACC
Organism: Massospora cicadina; assembly: GCA_022478985.1. NCBI lineage: Eukaryota > Fungi > Entomophthoromycota > Entomophthoromycetes > Entomophthorales > Entomophthoraceae > Massospora > Massospora cicadina. Next base: position 70,485 of record JAKSZP010003113.1, on the reverse strand, counting down.
TCTAGTTGGCTAAAATGAGAAGTGAGTTCCGTGCAAATGAAACTCATGACTCCTTGATCCAAGCGAGTAAGCACATCTTGTGTCTCATTAATAAACTGCCAATTTTTTACAATAGAATTTCGGTTTTTCATGGCCAAATTGAGAGGCAGATTGATAGAGTTGGATGAGCTGTGAGTGTATGAACTCTGATAGCTGCAAGTGGCGGAGTAATTTCTGGTGATGATACCCTGCTACTTAAAGTAAATGGTATAAAGTGGGATGGACAAAGTGGCGCAGATATCATTCTGTATGGCCAGCTCCAACTTGTTCTATATCAAGTGAAGAATGTTGGACTATGTTCATCATAGAGGCTGGCATGGCGAGAGCTCTCCTTCTATTAGCTCATCCCCCAGGGATGAAAGCCCCTGATAAGAGGAGCTGGAGAGCTTCAGCAAAGTCAGAGAGATGTAAGCTGTATTGTTTAATAGATGGAGCATGGAGGGTTACTTCCATAGAAGGAGGGAAGAAAATATTACGGCTAGTTGTGGTATCACCAACATGCATATTTTTTTAGTACTAGATGGTCCCAACTTGAGCACCAACATGCATATTGATTTTCCAGTTGCTGAGATGGGCGGTTTCATGATCTGAAGATTTTTCCAAAATAGAATTGTCATTGTCCATTTTTGCTTTTTATTTATTTCTTTATTTAATAAATTTCACTGCAAACTCGGGGTGAAACCTGGCATAAAGCACCAGTTTTTACAGAATCCTGGGTTGATTCCACAGATCCTTTGTTGTTTGTTGTTGGGCCAGTGACCCGAAGCTTGAGGGTTCTGAATTCTTACCTTGGTTACTTCTTCTGGTCAAGAAGTCTTATTAATTCCAGATATCAAGTCTGGTATGGTAAATTCCAAATTTAATACAATTTTCAATTAAAATTGCAAAAAGGTGAGAGAAATCATACCGTTTATTATTTGATAATCACATTTTGAAGGAATTTGGGAGATTGATCATCCAAAAACTAAGCAGCACAAGCCTAGATCTAATAAATAAAGAAATCAGGATTTGATACAAACCCCAATTAACTTAGTCAATCTGATTGAGCTCTTTGCATAGCTCAGGTTTGAACTCCACCCAAAATTTGAGTTTTTTGGTCAGTTTGGGATCAATTCCCATTATCTGACACATCCGAATTGGTCATTTTAATGATAATCCTGACAACCATAGTTGAATGGAGTTCATTTTACAGTGAAAACCAATCACACTTCTTTTTTTAATTGCATCAGATGTGAGAAATTGATGGAAGGGTATTAAAATGGCCTTATGTCTACAAAATGACATCTTAATGGTCATTGGCCTGGCACTATGCACCACAATTCCAATGGTATCTCAAGGCTACTAATGGTGACAATACTAACTGCTGAGGATGACTGTTTATTATCTTATATGTAAATCTGATTTGTGGGAATTGAATTCTCCAGAAGTAAAGAAAAAACTCAAACTAAAGGAAACCAACACTAAAATATTAAAGTTAATCTTTACAAATTAACTAAAGAAGGGGCTACCCCATGTCTGACCCTATAATTAAACAAAAGTTTTTTGAAGGTTATATGTGACAAGTCATGAGTCAAGTAAAGCTTACCAATGGATATAGTCTTATTACTTTTTGTGACGGCATAATTGATTTCATTCAAAACGTTTTAGATGATTGTCTTATATGTAAGCACTATGATAAAAACAAAATGAGTTCCAGCATTAGGTGAACACTCTATCAGTTCCCTTTCACACTTTAGACATTAATGTTATAGGGCCAATTACAGAAAGATTACATGGCCATAATTACATAATATTGGTTTTGTAAACATCATTAAGTGGATCAAAGCTGTATTAGTACCAACAGCCACCGCCTGAGCTACCGCATTGTTCTTATATTGACACGTTTTATGTAACACAGAAGTTCTATGGTACTACTGTCTGACAATATATTAATTTTCAACTATAAGGTGTTTTGATAAGTTTTAATTTTCTAATCAATACCCACCAAACCTTCTTTTCACCTATAATTATCCAAAAACAGGTCTGTTGAGAATGATTTGCACATTCATATCGATATTTTTAAAGATGGCCACTATTGACTTAATTTGATGAATCATCTTTTACAAAGCGCTTTGCTTGCATATTAAGTTATTTACCAAAGAGTGCTAAAGGTGTCCCCATTTGAGGTTCACTATAGAAGAGAATCTGCTCTAACAACTATATAACATTTTAGATTATCTTCCAGTTTCCAAAACAACTGAAATAACTCTATGAGCATTTTCTGATAGAATTACCTGATTGCAATCATTGGACATGGACTCTTAAACCTATAACACCACCAAGGAGACATACTGGAGTATCTAAAAATAACATCTCTGTCTGTGGATCTCATAGAAGATTTAGTAATGTTCTACCATCATCAACTGGTAGATGAAATACTAAGCTTGACACTTCCTGGTCAGGACTTATAAGGCTCTACATAAACGAGGATTAGAATATTTAATTGTGATGTATTACAAAAAATGGTGCCCAAATAAGAACATGAGCGATTCCTACAAGCTTATAATCTTCAACAAGATCTCAAGGGGTAAATTGTTAGGCCATTGATGTTAAATGGGGAAAGATGATGAAGCTGAATTTAAACCACCTCTCTCATCTGACTAGTTTATAGAAAATTTAAGGTTACTTTAATACCTAACCAAAAATTGAAAGATAAGGAAAAGACATCGCTTATATGATGCAAGGAAGAAAAAATTTAAAGTTTTATTGGGAAATCTTGAATATTACAATTAACAGGAGTAAGTCTTCCTGTTATCTACTACACCTTAGGGCTATAAAATATCCTAATCTTTTCTCCATAAGGGGCCTCTTTAAAAGCAATGCCCCAGATTCCTTTATAATTAAAAGCCATAAGTAAGCAGGGGTAGATTATTTATTAATTAAGCTTACTACTTTTAACGAATTTTTAAAAGGTTGTTTAGCAAGTGTAGTAAATACCAATAGTTCTAGTCCTTTAAACATGTTATTAAAAAATCTCACTTAAGCATTATAAGCCTGATTCTCCCATAAAACCCTGTCTTATTTGCAGTGCTGACACTAACTATTGGCAAACTACCCCTTGGATCAATTCTAACTAATTGCCTTGATTTCCCAATTAGTAAATACTATTTCCTTATATTTTTTCTTACTTCCACAGTTTTTATAGGTCTTTTACTAAAGAATCTTGCTTTCAGTCACCCTAGTGCTTATCTACTTTATGATTTGGCATGTAATCCTTCACTAAGTTATTGGGACATGAAGAGCTATAAAAAATCACCTAAGAATCAAGAATTAAAAACCCATATTAAAGTATTACTGCATTTAAGGAAAAGCTCCCATTGGCTTCTTCAAAATTAGCTGATAACACAAGAAGGCCCAGGTGGCAACCATCAACCAAAATGGTTTTTCCCTTAATAATTTAACATCATTATTGATATAATCATCTTAAAAGGCAAAAAATGGGTACTCATAGTAAGAGGGCGGCTCCACAAGACACAACTTAAAATTATGTGACCAAAAACACTGTAAGAAAATGGTTATTGAAATTAGTTATTTTGCAAAGATGGGGATTAACACAAGGTATCAAAGTCTTATATATTAAACTAAACTCGTAGGATTGTGTCTTATATATTAGATAAAGTTCATAACTCTTGATAGAGCATGTAAATTATATTTTAAATATCACCAGACTTAGTAATCAATAATCAATTGTTTTTGTTATATCTCAACACTTTCTTCCTAACCCAATTTCTAATTAATTTTGAGTTATTGCTCAGACCTTTATGCTAGACTTATGGAATCAAAAATGATCTAAAGTTCAAACAACAAAAATTTATGGGTTTATGATAGCCTTTACAATTAAAATTCATATGTTGCGTAGTTTTAGATTTTTTTGAACACTTGTATCCTTAGTCAACCGCTTTCTTAAAATACAATCAAACTGATCAGACAACAGTGATAAGTTGATATTTGACTACAAAAGTTGTTCAAATAGGTTATCTAGTGTTAAAAATTTTTAATAAAGTAGGCTCATAGGGCAGCAAAATGTGGTAAAAATAGTTTTGAAGTTGTCAGAGTACTTCTTTCTATAGCATTCATTATAGTCTGCATCTAGACACTAGATTATTCACCATTATGAAAGTCATAGATTTAATGTTCTCTGCTCTAGCTAAAAAACTGAATATAACCTTGCACCACTTCAGAAACAAGAAGGGGGTCAACCCTAAGGGTCTACCTCTTACTAACTTAATGATCTAGGGCATAACCTAGATTAGAGATGAATAGAAGTTGTCTACCTCGTCTTTCCTCTTCAACCAAGTGCAATTCCCAGGCCTAAAACCTCCACCATCTCTGAAACTAAAGCCAATAATTGCAGAATATCAGCCAGTTCTGCATAGATCTAGAATTTCTTATAAGATGGTTATTGCAAGAGTTAACCCTTCTCAAACAGAGGGTTCCAACAGGGGCGCCATCAATGGGAAAATTATTATACTTGGGGTATTTCAGGTGAAAAGTCTATACTTTTAATCCCATAAAATTCATATCATGAATATAATAAGCAAGCAGCAAGAAAAAATTGAGTCAAGTTTGAGTACTAAAAAGAAAATTTGGACATTTGGACAGGGATCATACCATTTCAAATATAATGAAAATCATTGAATCTGACTTTAACCTATTCTAATAGGGTTGTTTAATTTTCATGCAAATCTGATGAAAATAACGACTATCCCAATCTGAGACATCATTGTCCATCTATGCCTTTCCTTCCATCTGCGTAACCATAAAACCCTGAACCCAGCTAATGATAGGGTGTTGGGTCATTGCTTTTTATTTATATCCATAATAAAATTCCCTATTAAGCTTATGTCTAATTTAATTATTTTTTAATTGGAATTTCGTGAATTCTGTCATCTCAAAAATTGGTGTCATGTAAGGAAACCACCTATTTTTCCCAACTAAAGAGAGCCATTAGGGGACAATTTACGCCCAAATTGCTAAAGAAGCACTTCTAATATAACAAGAAACTTCATCCACCACAGTTTCTGTCCTTGTAGGCGTCGCTTAGTAGCCTGTACTAGTTTTTGTGGTTGCTGTAGCACCCAAATTCACAGGCCAGTTTACTCTTGGCACACACTTATACTGATAGTAGATGTGATAATTAAATGGTGATGCAAACTTGGTCCATCATTCAAATTATTTAGTAATTGAAGTAAGATACTTTGTTATGATGTTTTGTAAATTATTTAAAAAGACTTCTGTAGCTCCTTTTTAGAGAAATGGCTGATAAATTTTAAACTGGGCTCAAGACTTAGGTTGTTCAAAAACCACAAGAAGTCCCAAATGCCAGAAACATAGCCATTCTAGAAGCTTAATTAATAAAAATCTAGGAGTTGTGAAAAAGCAAGTTATTAAATAATGAATATTACAAGTTATACACAAAGCAGAAGTGGAGGGAACTATAAATATAGCTTGGAAGCTCAAAAAAGGAAGGGATTCAAAGACAGCAAAATCTCCTGTAAGAGTGGTTTTAGGCCAGTGGTAAATAGAAGGTCCATGAAGAGAAGCATCTGTGAGCATATGGGACTAGTTCAGTTGCAAAATTTGCTGAGCCTAATTTGCAAAAAGGCTAAGGGAGGCTACTTACAAGGAGATATAGCACATAAAGATGCAGTAGGGAACAATATTTCTATGTTAAAAAAGTTTTAGGAATGGGGTCTATCACTGCTAAAGTGGGACAGCATGCATCATTAAGGTCAGTAAAATTGGGTTTACTAAAAATAAGAATTATAAGGTTACTTTATAATGATTTTTTTAAAAAGTAGAAAATTGACCAGTACCTGACAATTAAAAAAATCAAGCTTCATAGCTATGTCCTCATTGCTAGTAAATGTCAAACACATGACAATTTTTTGTATTTGATGTAAAGATTACATGCCAGGTCCAATATTGGATTAAAATTTTTTTAGAACTTTTTAGATTTAAAAGTGAAAAAAATATTTTCCCAGTCAGAAACAATTAATATATATGATATTTTTGTATTTGGGAGAGAGTAACACGTCAGGTTTCAGGTTGAGATAAAGTCAAAAGTTTGGCATTTAATTTTAACATAAGAGCATGCGTCACTTTAGAGGGTTTAAACAAATTAATTTTGGGCAGGGTTAGGTTCTTCCTCTAAATAACTTCATCAGGAAGTTCATAAGGCAAAATATTACTTATTGCTTTAAGCAAAGGGTGGTTGGTCCCCATGAACAAAACATCATTATCATATAAGCGATAAAAACAAGCTGGACTTTAAAGAGCCTTAATCAGTTAGTGGGAGAATTTATGATGAGGTCTGGGCCTGTTTAGGAGGTTTTTCTAGCAGGTGGAGGATGCTTTAGCTGTTTAAGTTCTCTGTACAGAATAGGGGGCTACACAGATAAAAATACTAAGGATGCAATGGGGAGTGGGAAAGAGAAATTTTCTCACCAATGAGAGGACAGTTAACTAGCGTTCATCTATGTTGTACGTTAGATCAGTGCTAGCCAAGAGGGGTCAGGCTGGAGGGGGGTAAGGTACCCTACTTCCTGAAAATGAAAGTGACATAGTCAAGTTGCAATGGTATGAAAATTAAGACTTAAAATATATTTTCTTTTGAATGTTGAGGTCACGCCCATGGAGTGTTTAAAAAAGGGATCAGTTAACATATGTTCTTTAAGGATTTTTGGAGAAAGGATTGCCAAAACTTTTGGAATTCGTGATGCCTTATGGTGGGACTTATGGGAACCTCAACCAAATCTTTCAGTGGTGCAGTTACATGTGCTCAACCAGATGTATCAGTAGAGGAGATATAACTTCCAAGAAATTAGGTACTCACTGAATGACATATCTTTTGGGAAGCAAAAATATCTGCCACCTCGGAATTCTCATTGTAACGTTTAAGTTGAACCAATTGTTACATTTCAACTTGAAATTTCATATTTCCAAATCTCGAGTCAAAACATATTTTGGGTTTTTATGGTTTATGCGGGGCTTGGCGCTGGGCTGTGACCCTCCCAGACTATTCTTTATGCTCTTAGGGGACTAAAGAATAGTGCAGGAGGGGCTCCATGGAAGGGCGACCTTAAAAGGTTGGGTTCACATGATTCTGAACTCAGTTCGTAATTCTTCTTTGTTTCCTTCCCTCGCATGGGTCTCTCTGGTGGCCTCAGGGACGCCTTTCCTTGTATTACCTGGTATCCCTTGGCAAACTTATTTTTTGTTCCTAAACAAAAATTTTGGTTCTTAAGGCTTTGAACCTCTAAATACTCTGGGTTTTATTACTTGTGTTGCTTATGGTGCCATCTTATTGAGATTAAATTTGTTTACATAAGACTCTTCTCTCTCGTTGCAAACACTTTTGCAACAAATTCAATTCAAGTCTAGGTAAAGTTTGATAATCTCATTAAAGAGATTAGGTGGTGCCCAATGTTGGGGAGCAGTTGGGCGAGTAAAGTTAAGGGCACAGGTGTTGGCCCCAAATCAACCAAGTTTTGTAAACGCCCCAGCAAGTCCGGAAGAATAGATAAAATTAGTAATAAAAAACCAGCAGTTACCATTTCCCCGGAAATTTTGGCCTGGCAAGCATTATGAAACCAGTTCATCAATACGCCACACTCCTAACCACTGTCATCAGTGGAACATGGGGTGCATGTTTTCCTGGATATTCAGCAAATGGCGCTTTGGGAGATGTTTTTTGGAGATGTAAACACATATTTCCTGAATGCAGTGTACGTTGCAACCCACTCCATGCCATGCGGTTGGCTGGATCTTGGCTTCAAAATAAGGAAGCGGCGGATGAAGCCGCAAAGGTGTGCATAGTAGTAGACCTCCCAGACGGTCAGCGGGTAGTTGAAACAAAGTGCACCCAATGGACTAAATCAAATCAAATATTTGTGACTTTTGACTTCCTACCAACAATGGCCAAGCGCATCATGCTAGAGCACCATCTGAAGGCTGGGCTCGCCGTATATGGAGAAATACAATCCTTTTAAATGCAGCGCTTTACGCTCATGCCAAACCTGTGCACAGGCAAAGCAATTGCTGTTCTCACCCCATCCGCGGGGATAGTGGAGGATTTGACCCAAATCCCACACACCGCTTATGTCAAAATCAATGGACAAAACACCCATTCATTCAGGGTCATCGTGGATAGCGCGCCTCCTATCTGCACTTTCTGTCACACTTTTGGCCACAAGGCCCAATTCTGCACCTCCAAGGAAGGCATTACTCAAACTGAAATTCTCTCATATGCAATGTGTGGTGCAGAAGCCCACTATGAACAGGCATTAGACACCAGCGCATCCTTCCTGTGGGGAGCGTAAGGCTGCTACATTCTAGTAAAACCAGTGTCCCCTCAAGAGCGGAAGAAGGCCAAACAGGCCTGCAAGGCAGCGGCCAATGAGGCGGCCAAGACCGCATCCACAATCCCACCAGCCCAACTCCAGGAGGACATTGAGACTTTTGTGCAGAAGCAGCTTGTGAATCCCTCAACCAATCAGTTTGGGAAGCCCAAGCTGATTGGGCCACCCAAGCTGAAAACCTGATGGGCGAGTTGGTTTCTCCTGACCAATGCACCCAAGCATTGATTGGGACCAAGTCGCTCACTGATAATCCTGCCAAAATTCCACCTCCAAGCATTGGTGCACCGCAAATGCACACATCACAAAAAACTCGTCCCACAGTGGGGAAAAAGAAGAAGGCAAAAGCCAACGCAAACCCTACTGCTAAAGCTTCCCACTCTGACACATACTCCATAGCACAGAATACCTGCGCTGACATACAGTGATGTACTGAAAAAGAGAAGGCTGAAGGGCACAGGTGCCCTTCCCCTCCAACCTAAGGTGCAATGGGGGGAGCCTTTACTTTAGGGACGTTAAAAATCGCTGGACTCAAGGTCTCGCCATTTCAGGCTAGGAAACTGAGTTTTTTACAAAATAATTTACCCGTGGACATCCTGGCCATTCAGGAAACCCACTGTCCATGAGGTACTGAGGAATCATGGAAAACCATGCTCCTCCCTTCCCTTTCCTTTTGGTCTACGCACTGTGGAATGCTAGTTTGAGTAAACCATAGTTTTAAATTTATTTCATCAGACATACCTAAATGGACGCATCCTTGTAGTCACCTTTTCGTGAGATGACAAAGTGCACGCTGTTGTTAACATTTACACCCCAACCTATGCTCAAGAACGTTGGGAATTTTCTTTGCAGTCAATTCCCTTCTGCTACCCCTGACCTGTTCATTGTTGGCGACATGAACTGCTGGATGAACCCATCCACAGACTGCTGGACCTCATCGCTTACACCCCCACAGGGGACGTTGAACTTTGCATTCTCAAAGCCACCCTAGGGTTGTTCAATACTTTGCCACGCCAAGCTCCTCTACTCACTAACATGTCGCGCCCCCATGTACACAATGGCCAGCTAAGTTTCATGACCCGCATTGACCTTATTCTCGCACCATTGAAATTTCAAACCCAAATTACCCACTTCACCATGACGAAAATCGATTTCTCTGACCACAGGATGGTATCAGTTTCCTTCCTTTTGTCCAATCCAGCAGCCCAGGCGCCAAAATGGTGCAAACTCCGCCCAGCCAAAATAGCGTCGTCAAGATTTTCCTCATGGGTGGAATCTGCGATCTCAGCTCTGGAGTTTGTCTACCATTATGTGCAGACCCAATTTCCACCTGGTCAACCTTAAAGCAAACACAATCCACCAGGCTCGCCACCTCTCCTCCCGCTGCTCACAGGCTGACTCAGCAGTCATTTTGCGCATGCTGGCAGAGTTGGAAAACCTGGAGTCTAACGTCCCTGCTGCAGGCTACATCCCAGCTTGGGGTCACAAGTGGGCAGAAGTGTCCACCCACCTCAACACACTGGTGAGACAGCACAAGCGTTGGGTTTATGTTCAATATAAAGCAAAGCATATTGCAGCAGGTAATATGTGCTTCGCTTACTTTTTTCATTTTTTTGCACCACGCCAGAGTTTGGCCTACACACAGGTGTGAAGGTCGGACCACTCCGTTGTGGATATGCTGGCTGAAGTGGCAATCTAAATACAAAATTAAAGTTTCAAATTATATCGATCTGATCCTATTCCGCCGGCCAAAAAGGAAAATTTTCTCAAAAGCGCACACATCTGCACCATTTCCTGTTTCCCAGAGTTGATAAATTTGATTACTCAGGATGAACTCTGGTCCGCCGTTTTTGGTGCACCATATAGAAAATTCCCAGACCCAGATGGCATCCATTATGAGTTCTATAAGAAGTATTTCAAAGATTTTTTCCTCTTTGCTGCTTGCCTCTCTTAACCAAAGCCTCTTGGAAAAGCGCCTCCTACCAGGAGGGCAAGAGGCCTACACCATTACGCTCTTCAAAAAAGGGGATAAGCTAGACTTGGCCAACTAGCGCCCCATTTCACTCACCAACACTGATACAAAACTTTTTACTAAAACCATGTCTAACCGTCTAGGAATTGCTGCCTCTGCTCTAACCTCCCCTGAACAATTCGGTTTCATCCCCAAAAGGTCGATTTGGGACAATATACACACCATAGCCAACGTCTGCTAATCCACGGCTTCTGGAGCACTTGCGTTTTTAGACAAGTAGAAGGCCTATGATAGAGTCAACTGGATTACCTCAGAGCCTGCCTCTACAAGTTCCGCCTCCTCCTTCACCTCATTAGTTGGTTGATGTTGCTACCAAAATCTGCCACAATGGCTGTGCGTGGCCCTGGCTTCCTCACAGATGTAGTACACCCTCAAAGGGGACTACGCCAAGGGGACCCTCTTATCCCACTCTTGTATAACTTCAGCATTGACCTACTTCTTAAAAATGTGAATGCACGCCTTACTGGGGTCCATGTGCAAGGCCAATCCCCTGTCAAGATGTTGGCGTTTGCTAATAATTGTGTGGTTGGGGTGTCTAACAATCATGATGCACGCGCGCTTGAAGATACTATCCAAATTTACTGCAGGGTAAGTAATGCAGCACTCAACGCCTCCAAAACCAAAATTGTTCTCCTTGGTCGGTATCAAGCCCGCTGGACCCCAGCGCCCCGTTTCCTACATGCCACATCAGCTAGCGCACGGGATTGCTTGCCCTTTCCACCCCACTCCGCCCCGCTCATAATCCCCTTTGTGCCACGCCCCACCGTTGGCCCTGTCCGCCATTTGGGGTGTGGCTGGAGGCAGGAGGGTAATCCTTAATGGTGATGGAAAACCATATCCTGGACAATGTTATGAAATGCATAGCTTCCCTCAAAGCCCATCACATCTCCCTTACAGGCAGGGTAGTGCTATCCAACTCTATGCTTCTCTCTAAAGTTTGGTTTGGGGCCCAGGCTATCGCCTTTTCCCCTTGTTTCTTCATGTCACTATACGCCCTTCTGCAAGGGTGGCTTTGTTTAGGCTGCCCACCACTGGTGCGCCTGGATGTCATGTTTGGCCCTCGCCATAGTGGTGGTATGGGTCTGCTCAACTTTGAGGCCCATGCTGCCAAAATCCTTGGCTCCTAGATTGCTGCTATCACTAACCCTACGATCTCATCCCAGTACTGGTCCCGCGTGGCCCGCTCTAACTTCTCCCACACCCTGGGCCTCACCAATCCTTCTCACAAATCCTTATCACCCCCACTTTCTGTTAAAGTACCTTGCCTCAAATCCTTCTGCTGTGGGCCCACATGGGACGTCGCCCCACTTCAAAAGGATCCTCCTCTCCATGCAGAGCGCTGAGTGGAGAATTCGCATCTGTGGGCACACCGCCCAGAGGGGACGTCCCATTCTTCGGTTCACCCAGGAGGTACAAGGGCTTCCCATTCTGAACGGAGTGATACCCATGCGACCCCCTACCATGGCCAGGGTAGACTACCTGGACATGTTGGACATCCCCTACCCCCTAAATACAAAGAAAAACATTTGGAAGTACGCCCACCACCCTCTTCTGCAACTGCATATTTGTTCCCATGTGTGGCGCTGCTTGAGATGAGTATACCATATTGCCAAACGCTCTAACGCTTTGCACTCATCCTGTGTCATGTGTGGCAGTATGGAATGCTGGTTCACCTCCTGGAAGAGTGCCCTCCATCAGAAAGTGATATGGCCTGAGGTGCAACGTCTGTTTCGCCAGGATCAGGCACAGCCCTTCAGCCTGTCTAATGACATGTTTGCTTTATCCATTGCTTCCCCTCTTCCACCCTACCTCTGTACCTTGGTAGTCACAATCGCTATGTGGACTATACACACGATTGTCTTAGATGCTATCTCAGGCTCCACCCCCACCCTCCAGGAAGCTCTGTGCCAGTTCCAGTTGCACCTAGTGGACCACTTTCAAGCGTGGATGTTTGGGTACCTCCCACCCCATCGCTGCCAGTTGGTCTCATCCTGGTTCCCAGTTTGGTCCATAGTTTCAGACCCTTTCCTACATATGTGCTCAATAGTGGTGCATGCCCCTGCACACGTTACCCCCCTTTCTTCTCTTAGCGTTCCCGCTGGCAAGAGGAGATAGCGTCTGCTTCTCTGGGGTGCCCTCATCTCGCTGAAGTTATTTTGTTGTTTAGTATCTTATCAGAAGTGTCCGTCCCCTGGTCAGCCTTCCCCAATAAAATATATAAAATTAAAATTTTAAATTGTTTACATGTTTATTTTTTGTTAATAAAGAAACCAAGGCTAAAACTCAGGGCTGAAATTATCGCTTAACTAAGTCATCTTAACTCATTTATAAATTTTCCTAGATCTGAGGTTAAATTGGTGTGTATGATGAGTCAAAACACTTACCTCAAGGGAATCTCATATCAGACAATCTTTTGGGTCAATTTTGATTTATCGATCCTAAGTCAAGATGGCGTTCAAAAACTGGGAAGTTTGTGACTGTTACATTTTTATGAACTCCTTGTTCTGGTAGCACGCCACCAGATCCTCAGTCTGGACGACCTCATTGGTAGCTTCAGGTCCCAGTTGTTAAGTAACAAGCACTGGGGGAGCCAATGACTGATGGCCAACCCTGACTGAAGAAATCGTTGGTCCAAAATCCAAGTGGGGCTTCCCCATCACTAGGGATCTGGCTGGCACTGATGGGACCTGTCCAAGAAAGTCTCCTTCACACCACAGTCAGACCACCCTTGGGGGGACTGCCCAGTCACATGTTGGGCTTGTTTCCCTTCGCCAGGTGGACTGGCTCTTGCAGTCTAGTTCTGGCTCCATTTCATTACAGAAGCTCTCATGGTGGTTACCGCTGGTTATGGGGAACCCACTTGTGGGGGCTCATTCTTAGCGGGGGTGATGTAATGGCCAGGTTGAACCAACCATTACATCTTGATTTGAAATTCAAATTCCTGAATCTAGAGTCAAAACTTTTTGGGTTTTTATGTTTTATGCGGGGCTTGGCGTTGGGCTGTGACCCTCTCAAACTATTCTTTATGCTTTTAAAGGACTAAAGAATAGTGCAGGAGGGGATTCCTAGAGGGCGACCCTAAAAGGTTGGGCCTGCATGATTCTAAACTCAGTTCAGAATTCTTCTATGTTTACCACCCTTGCATAGGTCTCTCTGGTGACCTTGGGCCGCCCTTGCCTTGTTTTACTTAGTATCCCATGGAAAACTTAGTTTTTGTGCCTAAAAAATGTTTGTTTTTGGGGCTTTGAGCCTCCAAATACTCTAGGTTTTTTCCTTGTGTTGCTTGCGGTGCCATATCTTACTGGGATTAAATTTTTTCACGTGTTTGTTTTGTTAATAAAGAAATCAAAGCTAAACCCAGGGCTGAAATCCTCAATTAACTTTGTTTTCTTTTATCGTTTTTGAAAATCCTTAGATCTGAGGTTGAATTGGTGAGTATGATAAGTCAAAAACTTTATCTCGAGAACCTCATATTAGTCAATCTTTTGGCGTCAAGTTTGATCCACCAATCCTAAGGCAAGATGGCAGCCAAAAACTGGGACGTTTGCAACCGTTAAACACATTATTTACTAGGATGAATCTGTTAAAGTGGGCATTGGACCCTTGTTGGGATTTTGCCTACCTTTCCAGCCTCCTAGATTATCATGAATCGCTAGGGGATAATTCCCTATGGCGAGTGTATTATATTATTTGACTCTGATTTCATGCTTATAATGTTTGAGTGATTTTAGGTTTTTTTGCCATATTTTAATCCGTCAGGGATCAATCTGGATGAATGCTTAATATCTTTTCAGGCAGAGTTGATGACAAAATGGGGCATCTGATTTTTGATCAATAGTTAACTATCAGGTGTACTGATTGGGATTGGTCAGGTTTCATCACTGACCAATTGGGAATTCAATGAGCAAGTTGTGAGGCGAGTGAGGCCACCTGCAACTAGCGAATTGATCAGTTAGTTTGTGGCCTGCCATAATGGGTAACAAGTCCCATTACCTAAGCAGGTCACTCGCCAAATATAATTAGTTTACTGGGATTAAGTGGGAAATGTTAGGGACACGTTTTCTAACTCTGCCCATTTTAGGTCTCAAGGATGTCTGACAAAGGAATCATGCCCAGATGGAGAAGACCATCGCTGGTGAGATATCAAAGGGAAGTTTAATGTCAACGGCTGCCATTTCATGGCTGAGACGCCAACTGAGGGTTGGACGCCAAATTCCCTCTATAAATGTCATTGATAATTCACAAAAATAAAAATACCAAGTTAGTAGAATTTCTTATTGGGTTAAGTTATATTCATCTTCAGAAAAGTATTGCTGTGTGCTATAATTGAGGAATATTTTGTTAAAAAAAGTAAGGATCAAGGATCCTTAGAGGAGAAGGTGAACCTAGATGGGAATTGCTGCAGACTTCGTGTCACAAGAGGAAAGGCCATAAATTTCTAGATCTGAGCATGGATAAAGCTAGGCGGATAAGGGTATACGTCCCTACAGATGACATCAAGAGTATTTCATGGAGAAGTACAGGTCTAGCATTGAACCACAACGAGTTATATATTCAACTATGGATAATAGTATTCATGCTATTATAAATTAACTATCAATTACTATCAGACAATGTGAATCGTGCACATACTGATCCTGTGCAGTTAACGATTGGGAGCTATCATTCAGGGAAGAACCCAGGATTGTAGCATTTGGTACTCATGTGAAGAGTAGCCAACAGGGGCCAATAGTAGCCAACTCCCAATTTTTAAAAATTGATGCTCACTACAGAGGATAGTTGAGTAAGATATACAGTGCAAGGTGTCATATAAGGATTTGTTAAGAAAACTTTGGACAGAGTCGGCAATCATCAATAAGAACGCCTTGAATTTGGCCAACCATTGAGAATTTTCTGCCTTGGAGGAGAGAATTACCAAGATCGAGGAAGGAGTCAAAGATATCTCCAATTTTGATGATGAGTTGCTTGGGAAAGTAACATCATTAAAGAAAAAAGAAGTAGACTTAGTTTGAGAAATTTTATTCTTAAATCTGAATGTGAAGTGGATTGTGTTTGATTGCATTCATTCAGTGCTAACATAGAGCGTTTATTGGTGCAAGTAAAATAGTTGAAGACTCATAGATGTGTATATGAGTCCAATGCGGTGACTGACATTGAAGAAAGGACCTTAGGAACTTCAGTTAGAAAGTTGACTATTCCAAGAAATATGTTAACTGCATTCACAAATATTTTATAGATGACTCCAAAAATCACTCCTTAAGTTAATTGAGTAGCCAAACCAAGAGTGTAGCTAGAAAAACTTTGCTGGAATTTAGAGTTACACCAAGATTACCCACATTCCATAGGGATAACACCCCTGCATTCTTCCAATTGTTTAGACGGTGTTTGGTATGGTGATCATCAAAAAGCTTTGACAATGAAAATATTTGGACACTAATTGTCAGAACTTGGTTTTAACCCATCTAGAGGGAGAAAGCTGGTCATACTTGGAGGATAAGGCGACCATAATAAAAGACTTTGGAAGTTTCATGCATATGTCGAAGCACAAACAGGAATTCATGAGATTCCAATTCCAGAAGGATGAGTCCTTAGTGAGTTTTGCTAATTTTTTCTACCAAGAATCGCAGATTTTGGTAAGTGTGAAAGTACTGGACAATTTTGACGCATAGATCGCATTGCAAGTGGCCCTTCAGCCCTATCACAATTTACATATAATAATGTTTTCCATGTTTTCAACTGAGATTACCAATTTGAAAATGTTGGATCATTTGAAGATATTAGGAGCTACATTTGATGCCACTAATAAAAGCTTCAAACTAAGCCCATTGTTAAATTTGAATCCTATGAAGGGGACTGAGAGCGCTAAGGAGTCTAACAATTAAACTGTGCCAGGAAATAAGCCTGAGGAGTTCAAGCGGACAGATAAGAAAGACAAACTCTGTTTTCAGTGAAGTGGAAAAGGACACTTTGCTGATCAATGCAAGAAGCCAAAGAAACAGATCAATGTGGTCCAGGTGAAAGAGGCCAAACCTGCACAGGAGTCAGGAAAAGGGCATTTTGGTCTAGATGGAGAACAGTCTAGAGCTGTGGATAAACCCATTCACCCAAATATCTTGCATGAAGAAACTGACATTAGTGATCTGTTTGTCAATGATGACACGTAGGATCAACTGCATCAATTGGTCAATTTATATGCTAATGCAGTAACCAGATCTGGAGCTAAGGGGATAAACCCCAAATTATCAAGGAAGTTGCTTGGCTGTATGCACAACAACTAATGGACATGGTTTAAGATGTGGAGAATTTGGAAGAATTGACCAAGGTCAAATTAGATGAGGCAAACCTGTCTATCCCCTTAGCACGATTAAAGAATTGTTTCCTGATCTATTGGCACAAATCATTCACACCCTCAATTTGGCGAATAACGCCACTATACACTCAGTAAAGATGAATTTACAATACTCTGAGTTTATATATATTGATATATGGTTAATCAAGCATGGGTGCGGGTGATAAATGACAGTGGAGCGCCCATTAACATTGTCTCGACCAAGTTGATGAAGAGGATGCGATCTCGCCTGACTTGGAACACAAGAAGGAGTACAGGAAAGCTGGGCCAAATACCACTGATTCCTGTGAATCGTATAGCACTTTGCCACTCCAATTTGAATCTTTAGTGGTATCTTCCCAGCAATAGTTTTGGCTAACCAAAACTATGATATTCTGATCAGGACAGAGTTTTAAGAAAATACAGTGTTAATTGTAACTTTGAAGATGATACATTGACCATATTGGGTCAGACGTTACCACTAGTTTATTAGAAATATGGGGAAGCTCCACTGACCAGGAGGAATAATTTCATCAATCTGATCTATAATGATGGCATTGTCCAATTCGTTACCAATTGTTTGGCCTGAAAATGACAATGAATTCCAACAAAAATTCTGGAAAATCAAGGAAACCATTTAGAACCAAGAATTTGAGAACCATACCGCCTGGATCGCAGATCATAGTTACATGGGATTGACGTTGGAGATACCTGAGCTGCTGTATGGAGAATTTGGAAGCCCCTGGAAGAAGCCCAGAGTAGAGTCTTGGGTGGCTCCTGGAATAATTATGCCAGGCCATGGTTAAATTTGAGTTCTGCTGGAAAACTTGAGTGAAAAACTGATAAAGATTGAGAAGAATCAGATCGTTGCATTTGTTCATCTAATAATGATGTCTGAATTGAAGAAAATCCACGATTTTGGGACCCTCAATGAGATGGGATAACCAGCAAGAATGACTAAAAGTATTAATATATTGGTTGATTGAGAGCAACTTGCTGATATGATGGACAGACAGCAGGAGGAGGTGCTTAATTTATTTAACAAGTATTGGGAAGTATTTTCCCAAAACCATGATTTGGGATGTGCGCGGAATGTCATTCACAAAGTTGACACCAAGGAAAATTTGCTGATAATAATGAGACCAATTTGATGGTCAAAGTGTCCGAAGCATTAGTGGAAGAAGAGATCAGTAAACTAGTGAATCATGGGCTTCTAGTTCCGTCATCAAGTCTCTAGGTGAGCCCTATCCTGATCGTGAATAAGAAGGTTGGCTCTAATCAGGTGGTTATTGATTGTCAGAAGCTGAATAAAACAATGAACAAGAATTAATATCCACTACCATGGATTGACGATGCATTGATCAATTGGGAGAAGTTAAGTATTTCTCTGCAATGAGTCTAATATTCGGGATATTGGTTAATCGATTTTCCAATAGAGGACCAGGATAAATGCGCGATCATTACCATGCAAGGGCTGTATTAACTGAAAAGGATGCCCTAAGGTCTATGTAGTGCTCCTGCAACGTTCCAGAGGGCCATGGACGCCATCTTAAATTACCTGAAGTTGACATGCATCCTGGTTTACTTTACAATATAAATGTGTTTAGTAGGACATTTACTGACCATTTACACCACTTGGAAGAAGTCTCCACGAGACTGTTCATGGCTAACCTGAAGATCAAGCTGAGGAAGTGCCACTTCAACAAGAAAGAGTTGGAAAATCTGGAATTCTTTATTAACTCTAGTGGACTGCATCTGCAAGCCCAGAAAATGAGGCCATAAAGTAAATGTGTAAGGAGAGTGTCTATAACTCTCCAGTTCCCAGCGTGGTAGTTCTTGGTGCACAAGGCCAACGCCAGGGAACTATCCGTTCATACAAAAGGTACTAGAGCCCAGAAGAGGGTGCTGGAGCAATAAAAACTCAAGTAAAAAGTGCGATCTTAATAACAAAAATCTAACCAAAAGCGACGTGGTGCACAGAGGAATAAGGGGTAAGCGTCCCAGGTTGGAGGGAACCTGGGCATACCAATGGTGCACTAAGGGATAACCTAATCATATTTGCGATGGAATGGTTAATGTAGTGCAAGACCTCCTTGAAGAGGTCCGCGCACAGGATTGTTCAAAATAACATATTAATTAAAAATGGGAAAAATAGGGGCGTTTATTGTGAAAAGTTGACCAACAAGGAATGTTGGTCACAGAAATCAAATTTAAATTTTTGTTGGGGTAATTCAGGGTCTGCTGAAGCGGTCCCAAGCACCAATTCACCAATAGGCAAACACTCCCATCCAAATTGGTAGAATACACTGAAACGGACTTCAAACAAGTAATTGATTGAAGTTGTTTGACCTAAACGCATAGTTTTGTAAATGGAACGGGTTTTGAAACCTGTTTCCTCAATAAACTGAATTGAACTGTCTTTGTTAATAGAATAAATCGCCCATTTTAACGCCTGGGCTGACGCAAGGGGCTGGCGTTATGCATCACACTAGTACCAACCTGGTCCTATTTGGCTTATACCCAGCGCTGGTCTAGTGTGTGCTTGAGGTCAGGGAGGGCCTGAAGCTTCACCTTTTGGGCCTTCTGCCGCCCAGCCATATACTTGGGGTTGGTGCCCACTATCATGTCATTCACCCATGACAAAATGGCTGTACCAAAAGTGTCCAAGATATCCAAGTGTTCCTTGAAATGGATAGATACTACCAAAGATTCATATAAGATTTTTCAAGAATTTCTGGCCCCTCTTTCATATGGTGAAGGATTTTAACTAAGTATTTTTTTGGAAATGTAGAGGCCCAGAGTTCTTTCTATGAGTTAAGCCAGTATCTGATAGATTCTCTGATATTGAAATATTTGGATCTTGATTGAGAACTTATAATACAGACTGATGCTTCATTAACGGCGGTTGGCGCTGTCCTGAGCCAAGTAGATGAGCTCAAAGATGAACATCCAGTAGCATATGTGAGCCAGACACTAACAGCAGCTGAAAGGAATTTCACCGTTACTGAGCGTGAATGCCTTGCGGTAATTTACACGTGTAAATAGTTTCAGGTGTATATTCACAGAACGCACTTTAAAGTGGTGACAGACCACTCCTCGCTGCATTGGCTGTACAATTAAGAGAACCAGAAGACTACTGGCCATCTGGGCATTGAAGCTACAGGCTTATGATTATGAGATAGTCCATCAAGTGGAAGCTTCTCATCAGAATGGGGATAGCTTATTGAGGTTACCAATGTTCCAAGTGGTATACCAGCAAGCGGATGAGCTATTCCAGAGAATGGTCGAAGGAGAAATTGGGAATGAGCCCCAAGAAATCTAAGGTATGCTTCAGAAAGAGATGGAAAACACCGAGACCAGGATGGACAAGTTTTTAGGATAATTAACAGAAAATAATTACTATTACCTAGACCAGTAGAACAAGTGGCAATTGTTCAAGCCACGCATAAGGTTGTCAGGCATGGAGGCCTAGGAAGATGATTGATCACATTTGCCAGTACTATTACTGGGAGTCTATCAACTATGATGTAGCGGATTATCTGGCTTGTTTTGTGGAGTGTCAGGTGCACAAGACTCACAAAACATGACCAGATATTGACTGGTCCACCCTAATTTTCCAGGCATACAGAGTTCATTGACACGATGGGACCATTAACCATGAGTACATGGGGAGTCAAATACATCATAGTTGTGATTGACCATCAGACTAGATGGGTCAAGACAAAGGCCCTGGCAAAAGTGGACGCTACAAGCGCTTTAAGGTTTATCCTGGATCTAGTCATATACCGCCATGGATGCCTGCAAGTCTTTTTGAATGACAATGAAATGAATTACATCCCAAGTGATCCTGAGATTAAATGAGATAATGTGGATCCAAGGAGTCATGTCAGTACCCTACCAGCCAGAGACGAACAGATTGGTAGAGTGGGTCAATGAAACGCTGACAGCGACGCTCAGGAAGCTGGTTACAGGGAGAACTTAGCATGAGGAATGTACCTCAGTTTGGTGATGTTTGCGTATAATATAAGTAATCATATGGCAACGGGAAAAAGCCATTTTAGTTACTATATGGAAGGAAGGCTGCATTGCCACCAATTCTATACTCAGTGGTGGAACCAACCTTGGGGATGAGTTCTGATCAGTACCTGATCTGATTTTCAAACATCCTGATTGAGATGCAATCACAAGCATTCAATACAACCTTTAAGAAAAGGATCAAGGCGAAAATGACAGATGATAAGAACTGACTGGCCTTATAAGAAAACAATTGGGCGAAAAAGTTGCCTATTGCAATATTCATGGCTTCATAAGAAACAATATAGATGCATTGTAGTCAAGTCTGTTTATTATTGCAAAGATGGTGACAGACGCCTATTCCATCAAGGACCTCTTAGATGTTAGGATTGTATTTCAAGTGCATGCTAAATATTTAAAGCAGTGGATCAAAGAAAAAATAATAATAAAGAGTGTTACAAAAGGAACGCTGAACCATTGAGATGGTTATGTCCTGATAATTTGGTAAAGTCCTAAAAAGGGACCGCTGAAACAAAATAGATGGTTAAGTCTTAAAAAATAAGACCTCTGAACCATAGAAAACTGGTAAGCAGATTATACCTAGGAACCAGTTTGGGGGAATAAATAAAAAATATGGACTGCTGAACCGATTGAAGGTCATGTCCTCTATAAAAAAGAGTAAAAAATGAAAAAAAGATTGATAAAAATATATCAGATGAAAAAATAAATATAAAAATATGCACAGAAAAAAGATATATTTTTATAATTTTTACTGGTTATCCTTGACTTGGGTGATTCCACCTATGTTGCCTCTTGAGGGAGAGAGGATGTATTGCAGTGGAGTGAATAAACTATCAAAAGCTATGTGAGATCAGAAGCTAGCAAGGGCCAGGCCTACTTGAAGCCAAGTTTATTGAGCAGAGGCTGATCCCTGTGAGAATGCAACAAGAGGAAGAGAGATGGAAATATTGGTACTTGCCAAAAGCAATATCACAGATCAGGGATAGAAGCAACAGAACAAGAAGAGGAAGTCAGCAAATAACCCCAAGCAATCACAATATAGCACCGGAGCCAGAAGATTGGTTTTGAGCGCTTGCTGACAGGCTTTGTCAAGAACATTGGACATATGAGCTAGAATTGTGCAAGGGATACTAGGCGGGGGTTGCTGAATCATTCCCCTGATCAAAGCCATCAGGGGAATGTATCAATGGGATATGCCAGAAACAAGATAGTCATGCAGAGAGCGGATGGCATCATGAAGATAATTACTATGAGCTTCTTAGATGCGAAAGCAGAATGAGCAATGGAATCTGGGAGTGCTGGAATTCTTTGTGGCCCAACTTCAAAGAACTTGGCCAGCAAAACGAAGAGCATAGCCTGCAACGTCTGATCTAGGATATTTTTGAGATTGGAAGGGTTCAGAGCTATGGACAGAGCCTTGGTGACTTGGGTCCTCAATTCTGCATAGGGGAGTTTGAAATGTTTGTGGTTTCTGATGGCTAGTTCAGTTGATAGAACAGCTGGTTTGTAAAACTGGATGGTACAGAAAAGGAACTCTGGAAGCAAGTCAGATCTGGAGAGGAGCAAATAATCAATAGTGGTGGGCATTGCTTCAGGAGGTTCAACAATGATTGTAGGAGTATCTGAAAAAGGAAACAAATCCAGGATATTATCAAAATCTAATTCAGGAATCAATGACAGAGGGAGGATTTGTTGCAAGTCATTCAAGACAATCACTAATAAGGTTTCATTAGGGTTGAATACCATTTCTGGTAGTTCCGCAGAGGGACTGGCTACAGGTACTTGACTGGGAGTATGAGACCTAGAGGGACCATATAAGAGATTTTGTCATGAAGATCAACTCATCAGTTGGAAGAGCTGAACATCTTTATCAGATATACTGTCAGGCAGTTGCTGGTACCAAGATTCCAAATTTGACATATGAGCTGAACGAGAGGGAAGATGTCAGACTTTTTATAATAGTCAACATCATGCACTTCAGTATCAATTAAGGTCTAATTTCAAAGAAATTAATCTTTAATTTTAAAAAAGCCCTGAGAGACTCCTAGTGTGGGCAACTATTGTGGGATGAAGGCCTGGGGTACTGCCCCACCACACTAGGGCTGCGCGAATCTGTGCAATACTAAAATGTGGTTCTGACCACGATTGGGAGTAGCTCACGCTAACCCCTAAACTGACATATGTCCTCCCTGTTTAAGTGCTGGGCAGCTCGTCTGCACCAGCCAGGACAGGCGATATGCCTCTCATCCCCTTGTGGGGACAAGACCAAATGACCCCCAGGTTTAAGGCCTCTGAGGGCTAAGAAGCAGAAGCCCTCCCCTTTGTCACCTGCTATTTTAGCGGTGTTATGCTCTCTGGCCCCTTTTTGTCCAGGAAGCATTAGAGTCCTTTTGGATCTGCCTTTATTTTCTTGCATGATCTGTTTCACTACCAGTCAGCTCATATCAATTAAACTGGCAACTAGCCGAGCTTCAAGCCAATTCAGCAAACTGCAGCTTTTATTGTAGGCAGGTGCACCGAAGCGTAGCCAACCAGGATTGCCCCTCCCTTGTCCTGGGGTCTGCACCCATGAAACCTCAGCTCGTGGGGAGGCCGTTTGACAGGCACCATGCCTGACTCATACCCCCTTCCTGCCCTTATTATCCCCTCAGGGAGTGGTAGACACCCGCAAGAACAGGTTGGCACAGTCATCACTACCATCCCGCACTTCTTTCAGACCACTAAAGGACCCAACCAACGTGTTTCTTTGGGTTCTGGTGTTAGTTACTCACCCATGTTTCCACAAGCTTTCCCCAGTTGCACTACGCGGAGACCCCAGCTTACCCTAACTATCTCCCAGAGAAATTAATCTCAACATTAATGAGATAAGGTCTTCAGAAAATAATTAAGAATGATATGATCAAAGAAGTTATTATGAAAAAATAACAAGAGCAAATATAATTGAGCTTATTTAATTGTTCTGCAAAATGAACATCGATAACAGTGGCCTCCTGTTGAGGACAAGGAGGAAGATCAGGAAAAAAAGGACACTGGACCAAGAATCCTGAATATAAAAGCGGGTCATATGCCCTGACTGGGGGGAAAACAGAACCTGGGACTAGTATCATCATGAGTAAATCAATCAGCCTGGCATGACAGAGGATCATGGGGACCACGCACTGAGGAGGCAGTAATGAGGGGGAAGGGGAAGAAAACTGCATGCTGAAGGTTGTCCTGAGCATCTTTGAATGCAGATTGACTGTGTTCCACTAGAACCCAAGAATTTATCGACCTGATGTCTGAGGTGGTATTCTCCTTTCCTGATCCTAATATCACTAGAAATTTAGACAAGAGGGGGGATGTGTTGACATTTTTGCCCACCTTTCAAGCCGTCTAGATTTCCATAGGTCGTTAGGGGACAATTCCCTATGGTGAGTGAATTGGATATTGGTTGACCTCAATTTCAAGCTAATAATGTTTGAGGAATTTTAGGTGATTTGCCAGAATTGGATCCATCAGGGATTGCTCTGAGTGAATGCTTAAGATCTCATCATGCAGAGTTGCCTACAAAAATGGAGAAATCTGATAGTTGATCAATAATTAACTATCAGGCGTACTGATTGGGATTGGTCAGGTTTCATCAACTAATTAAGAATTCAAGGAGCAAGTTGCAAGGTAAGTGATGCCGCCTAACTAGCAAATTGAGCAGTTGGTTTGCGACCTGCCATAATGGGTAACAAGTCCCAAACCTAAGCAGGTTGCTCACCAAATATGGTTGGTTCTCTGGGATTGAGTGGAAAACGTTAGGGACATGTTTTCTGACTCTTTCCATTTTAGTTCTCTAAAATTTCCAATGAAGAAATCCTAACCAGATGGAGAAGACCATTGATGGCGAGATGACAAAGGGAAAATCAATGGCAATGGCTGCCATTTCATGGCTGAGGCGCCAGTCAAGGGTTGGGCGCCGAATTCCCTCTATAATTCCACTGATAATTCACACAGATAAAAAGTCTAATTTAGCAAAACTCATATTTGGTCTTCGTTCTATTCATCTTTAGGAAATTATTGATGTGTGCTATAATTGAGGGCTCTTTTGTTGAAAAAAGTAAGGATCAAGGATCCTTAGAGGAGAAGCTGAGCTCAAACAGGAATTGCTGTAGACTATGCAAGACCAGAGGAAAGGCTGTAAACTTAGGGATCTGAGCGTGAATCAAGTTAGGCGGATAAGGTTATTTTTTCCTACTGGAGACATCAAGAGTATTTCATGTAGAAATACAAGTTAGCTTAGACCAGAACTAGTTATCTATTCAACTATGGATAATAGTCTTCATACTATTATCAATCAAATATCATCTATTATCAAACAACGCAAGTCATGAACACACTTGAACCTGTGCAGTTAATCAATAAGGGGTTGTCAGTCTTGAACAATTAGTTAAAGCCCCAAAATTTTAACAGCGCTATTAGCACTTTAAATATACTTCAAACCAATTATTTTCTTTCTATACATAGTTATTATGTTCTACGCCATGTACTTTAACTATCTTTAAAAAACACTTAATTTTTTTATCTAATTTAAATATACTTAGAAATTAAGTCTGTTAAACTGTCACAAAGTAACTAATGTTGATTGTGCATTTGCATTTAAAATGTGAATTGAACTATTTCACCTACCTTATTGGAGCTCAGAGGAACTCCTGGTGGTGCATAATGCCTGAACTTTTGGTTAAGACCAAAAAGTTTAAGAGGTTAATAGTTTTTAGTCTGATGGCGCAGTTTAAAATCTAATCTTTCCCTTAGACATGCTCTCTAATTCGTTCATATCATTTGCTGAAGTTCAGCATATAAACCTTCTCTTAGTATTAATTAGAGAATTTTTCTCTTTCAATTCGCCCACTTTTGTTCAAATTTTAGTTTTAAATTTAGTAAGAACAGCTCCACTCATCATCGCCCTATTTACATTACATATGTCAATGCAATCAACGCCGCTGTCCCCACGTGGGGCAGTGGTGCGCCACCTTAGAATGTTTTTTGGCTATTGTTAAAATGTGCTCGGTCTGGCTTGGCTAGCCCTCCAAATTCTTCAGCACGCTATGTCCCACCTAAGGACTTAGCCTTACATCTTGCCCAAACCCAGGAAGTGCCACGTTGCCCCTTGTGCTCCCCTGGAGCAGCATGCGATTTGGCCTTTGGGTTGAATATGAAAAGTTGTTCCCCTACTCAGACAAAGCTATTATTGAATTTGCCCAGACTGTTATGCAGCCTGCAGGCTTCATTAACTTACGCCCCTTCAAGGGTTACCTTGATCTGGGCTTCTCAAGTGAAGCTGATGCTGCAGTAGCAGCTAACATCCCCCTGGTGTTCCAGGGCACCCCCCTCAAACTACTCATACCCAGTTGCCCACTGATACCATAATTGTGGTTTAGTTCATGGGCCTCCTACCCACATACCACCCAAAACTTTACATAATGAAATTAATGCTGATTATTAAAATATATGGTTCCCATCCTATACTACAATTTGTGGTTCCCAATGGTGCCATCCACCTTGCAGGCCCCTGCGCCTTCATGACTGTTTGTCCAGTATCAACAGAAGTAGCCCTCTCAATACCCCCTCGCATCATTATCCCCTCTGCCTCTGACCATCCTTTATGGGCCCAAGTGGATGGAGGGCGCACCATCTGCCCCACCTGTTTTGAACTGGACCATTCAAAATGGCACTGCCCCTCCATCACTTGAGCTGTGACACCCACACTTGACTCTCTGCATGAGGATCCCATAGCTGATCCAATTACCTTTTGAATGAGGCACTATACTTCCCTCCCCCCCAAAGTGGTAGTCACAGCAACCACTGAATCAACCAGCTATAATTATCTCAACAAACCTCTTCTCCTGAACCCACCAGTAAGAAATAAGAATGGACTACAGTAAATTCTAAATTATCCTCCCCGCCACCCGCCACAGATCACCCATATGCAAATAACCCAATCAAATTTAACCAAAATCCATGGGATTACTTATTAATGTTGATAAATCGGTTAGTTTATCTCTGAAGTCAAATGGGCTGGGCTTCCTCCATTTAAGGTGTACCTCAATACTAAATATGCGGCCCAATTTACAAAGCGCCATTATGTGCCTCGACTTGATGCCATCCCATTCAAAAGTGACCATCAACTAGATGAAGAGGCAGTTGCCTCCCCAGAATGTCGCCCAGCCCATAAAACCATTGCAAAATCAGTTGCAGTACTGACTGTAGGCCTGCCACCTCCTATTCTCCCTAATATCATGCTCCCAAAACATAAAAGATAACATCTCCGCTACTATCAGGTGGTGCAAGAAGCAGTTTAAAAAGTTGCGGCGGTCACAAAGTTCAGCCCAAAGACTTGCATTACCTGCAACAACCTTGCACCCTAGCTAAAGTACCCCTTGAGGCTGAGAAAGTCCTTACAACCTACATTTCCACCCTCTTCATTGCACACATTAAATTCAAGCACCTCTCTGTTATATTGACCACCATTTCCATGATGCTCTCATTCCAGTGCTCTCAGCTTTGTGCCATTACATGACCGCCAGATGAGGAGGAAGAGCCTCAATCCCCCTTCACCCTCCGCCATGGTTGGATAACAGTTTATGCTTCTAGCTTGGTTCTTGTGTTTTATTTTGATTTTGTGTCAGTTCAAGTAAGATCATCTGTCTCTTTTTTTCTTTACTTTAAAATTTTATTTTATTTACTTACTTTTGTTTTAGCTCTTATAACCTTCAGTAATGTCCATCCCCTGGTTGGCGTACTTCAAATAAAACACAATTTTAATTATAAAACCCATCCTAGATTAATATCATTTTTCGCCTTGTTTAGGCGTTAATTTTAACTTAAAATTTAACTTCTTGTCATGATCTAAGGTTTTTGCTTCTGTCAG
The DNA here is from genome assembly GCA_022478985.1 of Massospora cicadina. Taxonomy (NCBI): domain Eukaryota; kingdom Fungi; phylum Entomophthoromycota; class Entomophthoromycetes; order Entomophthorales; family Entomophthoraceae; genus Massospora; species Massospora cicadina. The sequence continues at coordinate 42,760 of JAKSZP010003113.1, read as the reverse complement.
CTTTTCTATGCCCAACTCATTATCATGGAGATGTAATGAGATTTAGTACATTACATCAACACCATATGAATAATTATGATTTAGTGAAAAATTTTATATTGTAAATTTTTTTCAAAGAAGCCCACTATTGATTTATATTTTGATTAAGGTCTTTATACAGATCTACTGATAGTTTCTTATTCTAATAGAAGGGTTTTTTGGGAAGTTTTCTTATCATATGATATATTTAGTATAATAAATGATATTGTTTATAAAGACTTAGCTATAGGGGGTTAATATCTTGCCCTAAATGAAAGCCATTAGAAACCCTATTCTAGTGATATTAATATCAGTACTATGATGTACCTGCCCAGAATATCTATTGAGCCTCATAACATGGACAGCAATCAAACAATTTTTAATTTTGAAGCATTTATTGTAGGATTTGATTGTTTTAAAATTCCCAATGACATAGAATTTATTTTGCCCTCTGTAGCTTTAATAATTTAACAAGTGGCCACCATGACGTCTGAGGATGACCAATATAATAACTGGAATAAAAGAGTATAAGCATGACACCACATTTGATGCCCTTGAGGAGCTCCCTTTTATATTTGGTCTCAAATGCCAATATTGGACAAATTACCATACCCCATTTGATTTGGTTCCTCTTTGTATAACTCACAGCAATGATAATATTGCCAAAATCAAAAAGAAAACTATTTGTGGAAACCAAATTAATTAAAACAATAAAGTTACTTATGCAGCCACAAGAGCCACGAGGGTCATGAGAACAACAGGAGCTTAATTAGGCCCAGAACAGAAGCCCAACATTTACAAACCAAAAAGAGTTCCATTATATAATTTACAGAAGAAACTTAGAGGATTGTGGTTAATCAGCGAATTGGGCTCCGCTGACCTATAACATTTTATGGATGCAAAATAGCCTTATGAGAAGAAACTATATTGTCAAAATCACAAACTAATTTAAGAGCCCCAAATCTCTTAAGCACTTATCTTACTTTTTATTATTCTAAAATAGAATAACTTTTTTCACAGAATCTACCTTTATGGCTGTTTTTATTTAGTGCTAATAACGCTAAATATATAAAATTTATTATAAAAGATTTGAATTAAACCTCTCTGTTGTCAGAAGAGTTTGAGAGGAGTTTTGGTGAGCTTAAGATCAGATTTTCATTATTTATAACCTTAATGATACAAATCAGTTGGTCATGCTTGGAACTTGAGAAAAAAGTCTTATATACTCAATAACTAAACTCTTCAAATTGCTTGATGATGCACCCTGTGATCAAAATAAATAACTTGTTGCAAGTGGCTCAACCCTTTCAATCAGTACCCCTTAAGCATGCGGGCCTCTCCCTCAATAACTGGTGCTCACTAAAGAGGGCACCATCAAGATTTTTCAAGAGTTTATGAAGGTATTTTGTAATTTTACCATGTAGAAGAATTTCCAGAAGAACGATATCTAAGAGTATGTGTAAGCTGCTTAATGATTTGAAGCAAATATTAGCTTTTTCGAGATTTGAGTTAAAAAGAGGCTGATCACACCATCACAATATAGTACTAGAGAGTTTGACTCAACTCAGCTGTGAAAGCAAGTTGTTTTTTGGATATTAAAAACAATTGAGTCATAAAAAGCCTTAACTTGATTTTATCAAGTTGGAATGCTACAACAATTAGCTGGATTGCTTAAAACAGGACGTGGATAAAGTTTGTGAACTCTTACTTCCCTCAGACCATTTACCCCCTTTAGGTGAATTCACTACCAGAACCAACACACCAGTGATGATGTTACAGCCTGTTCTCCAGAATAATTTTAAGAGGATTCCAATTTCTGCCCATACTTCAAGACTAAGTTCACTCCTGGTAAGGGAACTATAGCCAGATTTCTTTAGCTTACAAGAAGAGCATGAACAGAGCAAACAACCAAAAGAATGCTCACCTTGTTTAGAAACGTATGAGAAGAGAAGAACATGAGTTGCTTGGAGTTGCACTTTGACCCTATCACACTTACTCTGTAGTCAAGGAGGTTCTTAAGCTGAGTTTACAAGCGCACAAGACGTTCAAAATATTAAAGAAAATTTTTTCACCGTGAGGATGGGTAGTTTTGCATCTTTTTTGTGGACTATGCAAACATGTAATACCTCAAAGCCCAATAGCTTTAGATCACTAGATTCTTAGATCTAAATAATGCAAAGACCATCTAGTTTAGTTTAATTAATCACACCTGCACATCCTGATGCATATGACCTTCACCGTGAAACTCGCCATATACTTGAAGACCATCAAAGGCTTTAATTGACGTCAAAGTCGCTTATAAGTCAGAGTCAAGACATAAAAACCATCAGTAACGCCGCTCTATTTAGAAGGACTTTTACGTTGCAGAAAGCTGCAAAGATAAGTTTAATGAGAAAGATTACCAACCAGCTAAAAGAAAGTACCCATTTCACTAAGATTAAATGCTAAAACTATCATCAAGAAGGACACTTCTGTAGAAGATGTACTAAGCTAAAGGAAGAGAATAAGTAAGAGCCTAAAGAGATGGTCTTGATCTGTCATTTGGTTTACCTCCCACGCCAAAGGAACTAATGAAGATGAACATGGTTTTTGGGTTGAGTCAGGATACTGTGACATTGGAAAAACAAGTGAAGGAATTGTTCCCACATGACACAACTTAATTAATAGCATTTTAAGCTCATAGAGAAATTTTACTTGGCTCAAGCTTCCAATCTCACTCAGATAGTTGATATTATATCAGATGGCAAAAATCTTATAGAAACCAAGTTCAGGAAGATTGCAATTAAAGACTATGATTCACCCAAGGAATTCAAGAATTCTTTTCTTCATAAGGAGTTACTAGAATTCAGTCAGAATGTTAGTACAATGCTTGCCACGGGAATGATTATTGGTAAGATTATTCTAAAAGTGGAAGTCACCATACACAAAGTCAAAGTATCTGAAATACTAGATTTTGGCGTTATAATCAACAGTATGTCTTCAAATTTTATGAAGAAGTTGAAGTTTGCACTGGACATTGACTATCTGGATAAGTTTAGAATTTCTGTGCCTGCGTCAATTAAAGCATAAGGGATTTTATTCTACGCTACACTATTGATTTGGACGTATTGTCTTGTCTGTTCCATCTGTGGTACTTAGGAACAACAACTATGATTTTCTCATATTAACGCATTTCCTATGTGAGTTTGGAGGAATCTTGACTACATATAGAGTTCAGTCTGTATACTCACTATTAGATGCCACTTGTGTTCTAAGATGATGAGAAGGAGGAGTGGATGGAGCACATATGCCTAATTCTAACAGAGCAATCCTTTTTCTTAGTCAGGTATACTCTAAAAATGAAAGGAATAAAGAATCTACCACCAACAGTATAAACATAGTATGGTTTGCACTTGTACGCCATCAAAGGGCTGGACCTACTTCCTAGAGAACAAAAAATCATCCTAATTTATCAGCGTTAATATCATGGGACATATGATGCGCGAAATCTACTGCCCCAAAGGATTTAGAGACCAGAAACCTAGGATTATGCCTGGATTCTATGATTCAACATGCCAAGATTTAAAGTACTTCTTGGGAACACTGTCAAGCACCCTGTCAAGATCAAGAAAAGTTAAACAATTTCAAAAGCAAAGATGTACCACTATTTCAATGTTAAATCAGTTTATGACGTCACCAGCATTGAAGATACTGTGCTACAAGAGCCAACTACACAGGAACAACTTGGATTCAATGAACTTATAATCATTAATCAGATACTTTCAAAAGTGGACCCAACTATTATGACCTTTTCAAGGGAGGAGTTCACAAGATTAGCATCAGAAGTACCATACCAACAAATTAAACCTTATTGACATTCCAATAGTGAAGAGGAAGTCACTTTTGAAGGAGGTACAACAACTTTTGGATGCAGGCATAATACGCCCCTCCATGGGATCTTAGGCGTCTATTTCTAATATTTAAAAAAGGATGGGACTCACCAGATAGTCATGGATCACAGAAGAATTAATAACCTGACTATGAAAAATTGTACCCATTTAGCAAATTGATGATGCATTGAAACAACTAATAGGATGGTGTTACTTCTGAAAAATGGACTTGGAAATGGGGTACTGGAAGATGTTTCTGTCACCAAAAGATCAGCATAAGTGTGCGCTGATAGTCAGACAAGGATTGTATAAGCCAACATATATGACAAAGGTCTCTGTAACACTACAACTATGTTCTGGATAGTAATGAATAAAATTTTATGAGATCTGAAGATGTCAAGTGTGCATATCTACTTAGACTCATCACGGTGTTCATAAAGACATCCAAGATCACCTGTTACACCTGAAGGGGATTTCAACTGCCTGAGAGAGAACAACCTCAAACTGAAGAAAATCAAGTGCTCATTTCTATTTGAGCCGATTAGAAATCTCAGTTATGGAGTGGACTGAAGAGGAATCAATCCTTATCAAGGAAAGGTCGAATCTATTATCAGGATGAGTTTCCCTCAAGTGCATAAGAAATGTCCAGTATTTCTTTAGCATGGTAAGATACTACTGCTAATTTGTTCCTTTTTTGAAAATTGGCGAGCCACTCACACGCCTACTCATTAAAGTAGTCCTGTATAATTGGGAAAAGATCAAGAAGATGCATTTTACCAGCTCTAACAGAAGCTAATTACAGCCCTAATATGATATACCTAACTTTGCAAGAACCTTTCACGTATACTTTGACGTCAGTGATGTGGTTATGGGCGCCTTCTTAGCACAGTTTGACAAAGAAAGAGTAGATCACTCTATAGAGTTATACTTAAAGACATATACTATAAAAGAGCACAATTTACAGTCAATGAGCGTAATTGCCTAGTAGTAATCAGAGCTGTACGCCACTTCTGACCTTATATCTACGGCGTACACTTCAATATAATTATGGACCATGCTTCGCTAAGGTAGTTGACAAACCTGCAACCCTCATACAGAAGACTTGAAAGTATGCGATTTAACTGCAAGGCCACAACTTTGAAATACTGCACCAGGAATGAGGGAGTTATTTGAATGTGGATGGCTTGTTGCAGATACTCAAATTAAATTTGCAAGCACACAAGAGTGATGGGATCTAAAACCTAGTAGGAAGACTAGAGGAGAAATGGGAAGAAGAAATGCAGTAAAAAAACTTCTAAAAGCATTTTCAGGATAAGTGAGGTTCAGAGATGGACTTCTAAGAGACTAGTACAGGATAGATCGTTACCTTATGTGAAGCTGATCAAATGAATGACAATAATCATAGAAGACACCGTCAAGTAAGCCACAGAAGGCTACAGAAGACATACTAGCATTTCATGGAGAGATTCTACTGGGAGGCAAAGTTGGAAGATATCAGTCAGGCTCTATAGCTCTGTGTTGAATGCACCTTATATGCCACTCACTAATAAGTTTGAGTTTCAGCCTGTCCCTCCAAGTTCATCTTTTCACAATATCTCTATTTACGTTGTAGGATCATTTCCAGAAAGTTATCTAGTGGATAGCAGTTTTTATTGTTGCAATAGACCACTTTAATAAGCAAGAAGTGATTGCTTTTAAGTCCTTTACTGTAAGGGTTAACACAAAATTCATCTACAACCAGGTCATTACTCACCATGGATGCCCTCAAATTCTGCTTTCTAATAATGGATAGAATTTCGGCTTAATATTTGTGAGACTCTTGATAGACTTAGTGGGAGTCAAGCAGCAGTTACCACGCCATATACACCCTCTACAAACTGAATAGTGGAAAGAGAGAACTGAACCCTCCCTCCAATAATAAAGAAGTTAGCAGTAAACCATGGATCAAAAATCTATTATCTTGTCTCCATCAGCCATGTTTGCTTACAGGTTGAGCTACCACAGAACTATTGGCATGTTGTCATTCAAAGCTCTATACAGGATAGAAGTCACGTTCTCAAGCTTGTTAGCCCCAGTGATGGTTATGAATAGGAATATCTACCTCCTGGATGATACCAGGAAGAGTTAGCAGAAAAGTTTAATGGGATTTAGCTGAACGTCAGCAACACTATTATGAATTACTTAAGGAGATTACTAAATAGAATGAAAGAAGGTCTAAGTTGCCCATATTTGATGTGGGATAAAAAGTACCGCTCTACCACATGTGCAGTGGATGACCTGAGAATTCAAAAGGCCAAGTCGACAGGCCTGAAACCATTGTCATGAGAAAAGGAACCAATTAATTTATTTAAGATTATACCAGACATATCACATACAACTGATTCCACATGCAGAACTTGGAGGCTTTTCTTAGGTCTCATATTGGGGAGGTTAGTGTTGAGACGCTCAACTATAGGGGTTAACTCCTCTCCCTATAATTTACCCACTTCAGAAACTCCCATCCTAATGATACTAGTATTATTACTATTAATATAGCTGATTAGAATAGTAATTAAGTCTCATCTAACATGGCTAGCGACCAGATGTTTACCAAAATTCCAAAGCCCCTATTATTATCTTCAGTTAATTTGAAGTTTCTGATGACAAAGGCATTTATATATCCCTGACAGCCGCATCAATTTTATAGCTCACTTTGACATCCAAAAGATGCACCAGTATATATACGGGTTCAAAATAGTATGCGCATGACATCACAAATGACACTTTACAGAACCCTCTTACATACATTTGGGTTCTACTTCCAATGATGGACTGGCTACTAAAATCCTCATTTTATATTTTTCCTGTTCATATGACTGAGCAATAATCATATCACCAACACAGGAATCAAACTTATTTTTAAGCTTTATCAATTGTGACAATACAGGTACTCATGCAGCCACAAGAGCCACAAGGTTCACGAGACCACATAAGCTACAATTGGGCCCAGAAAGAAGCCACACATTCATAAACTAGCAAGAGCTCCACAATATGATTTATGATATACCCCCAGAAGATATGAGAGAATTAGGTGATCAGACTCTTCTGACTTTTAAACTTTGTTACAAATTCAAAATTGCCTTTTGAGAAGAAATTGTTTTGTTAGAATATAAGGCCTTACTATAGAACCCCTTTACCTTAAGCTTTATATAAAATTTCCATATTTCTACAAAAATATATCTTCCTTCATAGATTCTGCCTTTATTGTTGTTTAATTGGTGCTAATAAAGCCAAAAACTTTATAAAACATAATGTCAAAAAACTTTGGACTTAACCTTACTGTTATTAGCAGAGGTTGAGAGGAGTTCTGGTGAGTTTGGTAACAGCCCCATTATTTATTATTCCAAGGCTTCAACACGGTTGGACATCCTTGAACTTGAATAATAAAGTCTCATGTACTCAGAAGCTAGTCTTTCCAAATTGGCTGGTGATACACCCCGTGCTCAAATGACATTTTGCAAGCAAATCAACCCTTTTTCTTCAGCACCCCTTGAGCAAGTGGGCCACTTCTGCAATAAATATAAATTTTTGAGGAAGATATTATTTTGTAAAAATTATCCTTAGTAATATAAGTAAAAAATTTCCATTTTAGTTATACCTTAGTAGATAAAGTGGTTTAGGCGCTATATTGATAATTTAGCAAATAGAAATTAAGTATCTTTAAAATTATCCAAATTATACTTAGTATAGTCAAACCTGACTCTTTGATTAATACTCTGTAGTATTAGACTTAAGGAATTATATTACTAGTCTTTATTAGAATGGTGCTATAAACTCTATTCTGGCATCTTACAGTGAATTATAGACCAAGCTTATGTCTACAGATTGTAACAAAAAGTTTCACCCAAATTATCAACCAACCTTTATATAAATATCTAAAGTTTCTTAAACTTTAAAGTATTTTTATTTAACCAAAGCAAGCTGACCAGGGGACGGGCATTACCAAGTATGTGTGGAAAATGAAGATAGATAAAATTGAGCACCCTGGGGTACTCAGGTTACCCCTGTTGCCAGTGGGACTGCCAGGTATGAGGGTTGGTGCGCTACTCTGAGGGGGTTTGCCCACTATGGAGCTGATGTGAAGGAAGGGGTCTGTGTGGAGGAACCAGAGTGGGGACCACGATTCTATGAGCGCATGTTGCCTTGGCCTCATATATCCATAGAGCCAGGCTTGGAAGTGCTCTAGTAAGTGGACGTGGAACCTGTTGATAACCCCATGGATGGTTGGGACCGTGCCCCTGAACGCATCTAAGGCATTGGTGTGTATTGTCCACATTGCAATGGGTATCATTAGGGAGCGGAGGGTAGATGGGATTTGTGATTCAATCTGGAGCGCGAGGAGGCTCTTTGATATAGAAAATTCCTGCTCGTTTTGGATCTTAAGCAAGCGCGACTTCCTGCCATATGGCTTTGGTTGGGGGGGCATGTTTCTAGGAGGTGATGTAGGGAGCCCTCCCCTCCACATACTGCACAGGTTTTGTGGAGGGAGTTGGAGTGGTCCGCCGTCCTATAGGTCCTTCTCAGACAGCGCCAGGCGTTGGCTCTTACCCTTGGCTGTAGGAGTGGGTGGTGCGTTATTCTCCACACTGTCTTTTGTGTGGTTAAATCATAGGGGATGTCCAACGCATCTAGGTATTCAATTCTAGCAATGGTTGGGGTCAAAGCAAGCATGTCTCTCTGGGGGGTGGTTTTCTGGATTTCTTAATTTAAAGTGGGGGCTGGGTCTTCCCCTTCCCTGCACAGTGCCAGTATTCTCTATGGTCCATCCCATGCGGCGGATGGTTCAGAGGATACATTTGAAGTGAGGGGGGTTCTATGTGGGCCCGTTGCAGTAGGGTGTTTATCAAGGTATGATAGTAGTCTGGGTGGGCCATGTGGGTTGGTTAATTTGTGCGCCTGTGTGAAGTTAATTTTCGCTGCCCTGGACCAGCGTTGCTGCGGGAGGTCTGGGGCAAGAACTTCCTTTATCCAGGTACCCAGGATGCGGTTGGCATGGCTCTCAAATTATTAGTCCCATGTCTCCGCCTGAGTGTGGGGGCAAAGAGTGTTTACATCCGTATGGGAGGATGGGCTCTGAGCCACAGCCAGCCCTGGATGAGCGCGCGGATTGATGTTATAAAGGTGGGTGAGAAGGCGATTGTGTGGGCAGGGTACCATAGTATTGGGAGGATGAGTGAGTTAGCAACTGCTACTCGCCCCGTTAGTCCTGGGGATCTTCCCTTGAAGGAGGAAACGCGTATGGATACCCGCTGTAGTAGGTTGCTTTTCATTGTCTCATTGGCATATCCCCCTGTTTCCAGCCATATCCCAAGGTGGCGGACAGGAGTGGTGGTGGGAGGTGATGAAAAGGGTAAGATGAGTGGGTTTTTCCTTTGTATGGTGGTATGAGGTTCTGGTGTTGTAGCCCAGTTGTTAGTGTACTTGCCTAAGAGAATGAATTCTGTTTTCTTTTTGTTGAGCGATGCGTTGCTTACCATGGAGTATTCCTCTAGGGTGCATTCCAGCTGTTGGGCAGCATTGTTGTTAGCTATATCTGCCACACAGTCATCCGCGAAGGCCAGTATCTTGATTGTTGGCTGGCCTTGTGCAGTTATGCCCATGAGGCGTGAGTCAGTTACGCGGAGGAGTGGATCAAAACTGAAATTATACAGTAGTGGGATGAGGGGGTCCCCTTGGCTGAGCCCTCTGTGTGGTGTGATCTTGTTAGTTAAGAAGCCAGGGCCGTATACAGCCATGATTGCAGATTCTTTGAGGAGCATTGCCCAATTTATGAATCTGGGTGAGAGTTTGAAAGCGTGTAGGCATTCCTTTAGGTATGGCCAGCTAACGCGGTCATATGCATTTTCCTGGTCTAAGAAGACTAGGGCTCCAGTTGCTTTGGACTGACATATGTTTGCAACAGGGTGTATGTTGTTCTAGATTGAGCGCCCTGGTATAAACCCAAACTGGTTGGGTGATAGGACGTCAGAGGCAATTGCGCCTAATCTGGCTGCTAAAATTTTTGTTGTGAATTTTTGTGTCAGTACTAGATAGTGCGATTGGATGCCAGTTGGCCAGGTCCAATCTGTCACCCTTTTTATATAAGGTTATGACAAATTATTTATGGCCACCAGGTAAGAGGCGTGTTTCCACCCCCCTTGGGTTGGGACCATCTAGTACTAAAAAAAGAGGCGTGTTTCCAGCAAGCACTGGTTCATAGACGCCAATAGGAGGGGAGCAATTTGTTGAAAATATTTTTTGTAAAATTTGTAGGGTATCCCATCAAGCCAGGGGAATTTCCTATGTGGTGCACCGCGGATTGTATCCCAAAACTCCTCCCGTGTAATTAGATTTAGAATATTGTAGTTTGGTGGCGTGCTTTATATTCTGGCAGTTTATATAATTTTGTGATTTTTTGTGGGTCTGTCAGTGTATTACAGTATAATTCGGTGTAATAGCGGTATACTTCTGCCTTGACCTCCTCAAGGTCAGTTGCCACAGTGCCGTCAGCCTTGTAGACCTGTGTGCATGTGGTATGGTTGCCGCGGGAGTAGAATTGGTGGAAGAAATATGTTGAACATGTTTCTCCTTCCTTTATGAACTTACCTTTGTTCAATACTTTGATTCTGTGTTGGTGCTCGAAGATGAGGGTGTTTAGTCAGGCGGATATTTCCGCCCATTTGCGTCCCCAGTTGGGGCTATAGCTGGGTCTCGGATTATTATGCTCAAGGTGGTCCAGTTCCGCCAAGGTACGCCTGAGTGTGGCTGTATTGGCGGTGTACTTATGTGATGCAATATGTCAGGTTTTGTTGATTAGTTCCTTTTTGAAATTTGCCCATGTTGCAATGGGATCTGAAGTGGATGGGAATGTGAATTCTTGGTTTGTGGCCTTGTGTTCAACCCATTCGGTTATTTTGGGTAATTTTATGTTTTCTGGGTGTAACTTTCTCCAGGGTGACACCTGTGCGTGGGTTTGGGTTGGCAATAACTGCACCAAAACAAGTCGTTGGTCGAAAAAATTGACTTTTTTCGTTGTAAATTAGGAAATTATTGATTGTTGGGATTGTGGAATGAGGATGTGATCAATGCAGCTCATTGATATGAACGTTCCCTCGTGTATGTTGGGACATGTCATGTGGGGAAGGAGTGGTGATCAGGGGGAGGGCATCCTGTAGGCCAAGGGATGCCTTCATTGTGCGGAATTCAATGTTCCTCAGTGGGTATCCCCTGAGGTTAGGCCATCAGTCCATGTTGGGGTTATCCCAGCAGCTAAAGTCGCCCAACAGGATGGTATCTGGTGGGAGGGTGAGCGTTGGAACAGTTTTGAAAAATTGTTTTCTCTCAGCTGCGGTGCACAGTGCATAGATGCATGCTATTGAGATTGTTTCCTCTTGGCAAGTGATTGTTGCTATTAGGATGTGGCCATGAAAGTATGATAAGGAGTTTGTAATTTTTTATTTTTATTATTTCAAATGATCACCCCACAGTGAGACATCCATACTGATTGTGATGGTGAGACCCTAGCTGACCAGGATCCTTCTTCCCCTTGTAGACAGTGGGTTTCTTGGATGGCCAAGATGTCTACAAGGGGTTTTCGCAGGAAGTCCAGCCTTTTGGCTTGGGACGTTTGAGCCCTTGCTCCCACGATGTTTAGCATCCCTATTGACAGTGAGGTGCCCACGGCGCCTCAGGAGCAGTTGGGAGGGCCCTCTGGCCCTAACCCACCATGGCTCATTTTGGCCATGCTCCGCGTCTGTACTCCAACTCTCTCAGTGACAATGTCAGTTCCTTTGATCTGACTCAATTTTTTCGTGGGAATTGCAGTTTTTGGAATTTGCATTATCTTTTCCCGCATGTATCTCATGATGGTTCAATGCAGGGTGCTGATTGGGTTCTGTAATTTTGGGGTTCAAATTTGAAGAATTGTGCAATGCATTTTCGCCCATATTGTAGTTGAATTGTTCCTCAAAGTGTGAATGATCGATGTCGCTTGGTGACTCAGTCAAATTGCTGTGAAAATTTTCAACCTGGGAATATTGTTCTGATTGGTTGGCTCAGGTGAATTTCTGAAAATATCCTCTTGAATTTGTCTGGGGTCAATGGATGATTCCACGTGCGCTGCCATCTCAGCTGCTGCCCGCTTGTGGGCTTTTTGTGCTGCTTTGCATTGTTTATGTGTAACTGGGTCCACGATGGAGTAAAGTTTATCTTCACCCCAGCGGAATGGGTGGTGACCATCAGTCATTATGGCGAAGTTTTCATTACTTTTGTCCATGGTTTCCTCACAATAGTCTGCTCTCATTAAGCCTTCCTTCATGGGGCATGTGTGTTCCTTGTGTCCCAATGAACTGCAGTGGTTGCATATAGGCAGTGTGCGTTCTGGTGTAACTTGGAATGCAGATGACTGTCACCCGTCCACAAAGTGAAACTCTGCTGTGCAGGGGATTCTTGATAAGTCATCTTCCGCTTTGGGGAATGGGTTGACCATGGCGATAGCTTTGCCTGTGCACAGGGTTGGCATCAGGCGAAATTGTTGTAATTTGAGTTGCATAATTTCTCCATAGGCTATGAGCCCATTGTGGAGCTCCTCCTCAATTACCTTATGAGGAAGGTTTATAAGGAGCGAGTCAAATGAGATGAACAAAGTTTTTGCTTTGTTCCATTTGGTGCGCGTGGTGCACACTATTTTTTTGCCCTCAGGAAGGGCAATTTGATGCACTTTTGCTGTAGCCTCCACTTCTTCAGCTGTTTCAAAACCAATATTAATCCAGCCGCAGCCCATATTGTTGGTGGCAACATATACCATGTGGGGGAAAGGGAGGGCTGTGCCTCACATGTTTTCTCCCACAGGGTTGGGGACTCATCCCCAAGGAAGAGTCGGAGCCCATGCTCCACCTTTGAAAGGGGTTGGTTACATTGGATATACATGTATTGATCTTAAATTATAGTAAATACCATAAACCTGGACGCTGTCTGAGTTTGTGGTTTTTGGCGGCTTGGGTTCCTGATCCCCCTCCAGGGCATTTCTTGCTCTTGGGTGCACCATTTTGCGCACCTCTTGATGTGATGCTTGCCCAGGTTGTATTAGATTTATTATTAAAATTACCCATCTCTCCTGTGTGATTATCAAAAATTGCTGTTTGAATCAAATCATAGTAACTAAAGTGATTGTTACAGGAAAGAAAAGCTTTTTTATTTATTCAAGGCAAGCCAACCAGGGGATGGACATTACTGAAATAGATAAAAAAAGTATTGACATGATTCTGAGCAGGGTCAACTCTGTCATAGAAAGTTTTTTTCACCTCTGGATTGGGACTCAGATTTTTCTGGTTACATCATGGGTAAGGTTTTCGTGTTATTATACCTACTAACCACCAATATCTTCCTTCAGCTAAAAGCTCGATTGATGTGCAAAGGGTAGGAATTGAACCTGAAACCTTCAGGTTGATAGCCGTACGCCCTACCAACTCGCCTTCCACCCCCTAAGAAAGCTTTTTAAACTCCAAAGTATTATATATGTTTTTAGATTTAAAAAGCTTTGATATTTTAAAGTAGACCAAAGCCATTTTATAATTTTAGAAAATGTGTAATTTAAGTACTTTTATGCTAATTCTATTCTCTTGGATAATATGATCTATTAAAAATAAAAGCTTTTTTCACTCAACATCACTTTTAAGCAATTTTAAAAACAGTCACTTTTCCACTGCTGACTCACCGCATCAACTCCCCAATTTTTAACCTTAAATCCACCACCTGCTGCCCAAGTTTTGGGCAGTGGGGCTCCACCTGCTAGCATTTTCCGCCCAGCAGGTAAACACATGCAGACTGGCTCATCCAGTCTGCCAAATACATCCAGCTGCTATGTCCCTCCAAGTTACTTAGCACTCCACCTCACATGAGTCAACCTAACCCAACCCCATCCCCTAGCTCTACCTTGATCCACTATCCACTTTTGCGTCCAAGTTGAGTATGGATGTCTCTTCTTATATGCCAACAAAGAGATAATTGAGCTGGCAACTGCCACCTTTGCGACAGCAGAATTTATAGACTTTCACCCTTACAAGGGATATCTTGATATAGGCTTCACCACTGAAGAGGACGCGGCTGCCACAGCAGCTACGCCCTTAATATACAAAAACACCCACATTACCACCACCCTGTCAGGCAGATGGCAAGTAGAAAATAGACTGGCCTACCAGCCTGAATGCCGGAGCATCCAAGTGGTGGACCAGAATGCTAGGGGCACTGCCGCTGGTATGACAGTTATGGAACTGGAAGGGGATTTAAATCTCAACTGATAAAAAAAATGGAAATTTGGGGGTGGGTGTTTTTTATTGGGGAATTTAAGGGAAGAGAATTGACCAACAATTTTCTCAGGGCGATGCGCCCAATTATATAGCCATCAATTTTGGGGAGGAAAAATAAGTTGGGATCAGGTTCCACAAATTTGACCTAAGTGGTGAACTATTTGGGAATATGCGGGTTAGTTCCCTAGGGACCAACATTGCAAAATTCAGCGACGAGCTGAGTTTTGGTCAGTTTGACCTAAGAGGTGAACTATTTGGGAATAGGGGGTAGTTCCCTGGGGGTCAACATCACAACATTTGGTGATGAATCAAGTTGCGGTCAGGTCAACCTAAGAGGTGAACTATTTGGGAATAGGGGTAGCTCCCTGGGGGTCAACATTGCAAGATTTGGTGATGAGCCAAGTTGCTGTCAGTGGTATTGCATCAGGCGCAACGCCTGATATTCTGGCAAGATGCTGCCCATTGGGGGTGATGCCTGATGGATTTGGGAGGGGGAAGATTTTGATCATCATGTAAACCAAATTTGCAACCATCGGGCATTACAGCCAATAGCTCAACCTTCATACCTTTTCAACCATTTGAAATCCAAGTATCCACTTGATTGCCGCTTGAATTAGTTGCAATTAATTCTATTTTGGTGATCTCAGCGCAGATTTTACTTAATTCATCATAACAGTTCTGTCAAGGAGAGTGCTAGTACCAAAAGTGGGATCCAAAGCTGATGGGCTATTTCCCAGCACTTGTCTACCATGCGAGCGAGATTGCCCTGAGTATTGAGGGGTATAGTCATCCTCTTTGGTATTTTCTTTCTCAGGAACAGAAGGATGGCCCAATTAATGCTTAGCGGACGTTCCTCAGGACTTACACACCCCAACATGTCTCCAAGATGATACCACACTTATAGTGACCTTTTCAAACCTCCCCTTGCACCTTCCCCTTAAACACTTTACGAGGAGTTGATGTCAAGGCTGTCCACTTATGGAAAAAACCCCATCCTCCAATTCATTGTACCAAGTGGTGCTGAGCACCTCAAGGCACCTTGGGCAATGGCTACCATTACCCCCCACCAGCTGAACATGGCCCAGAACATCCCACCGCATGCCTATATCCCATCCACACCTGACCATTTATTCTACGCTCACATTGACAACAGTTGCACAATTTGCCCCCTCTGCCATGAGTTGGACCACACAAAAAAAATCATGTTGATACAAGCCAAACCCTGCTACACGGCTAACTCCACCCAAGAGGCCATACCAACAGCGTTTGGGTGTGGACTTTGGCTGTCCCCCAGGTTGTGCGCTCTATGAATCTCAGCAAAATCTAGCAACCCAAATCCAAGCCGGCCAATTTACTTCCATGTCAGCCAATCAGGAGCAGGTTTGTACCCATGTAAAACCAAAAATTCTCCCACTTCAAAGCTTACCCAACCACAGCCACCTGTCACCAAATATTTCTGAGCCAACCAAAATCCCCAGGACTTATTAGATGAAGTTACCAAATCAGATGGAATTGTCCCACCACTGGGTTATCTAATTAATTTAGAACCTTAACTGAATTCAGACTTTGATACCCCAGCCCTGACCAACCGATATGTTCTTAAACTTAATGCTGCCCCTTTCCAAAATGACCACCAGCTTGTTGAGGCTGCAGTGTCTTCACCCAAAAATTTCCTTCAGTTCAAAGCTGTGGCAAAATCATTCGCTGTTTTAAAAATGAGCTGCACCCCCTTGTTCCCTCCAAATTTTCTCCTATTGCAAAAGAGGAAATCAAACGCCTCTATGAAACTGCCACCACCGCTGTCAAACATGTTACTGAACTGGAATATTTCTCCCCATCCACACATATCACTAGATCCAACATTGAGAAATTAGCCAATTTTCTGATGCCTGCATCCAAGCTGAACATCATGTTGCCAAACTCATAGAGGCTTTGATCCAGGCCCAAATCGTTAATATCAACAACTATCTACTTCACCTTGACCCTCATCCTGCGGATGCCCAAACCCCCTTGCTATCAATATTGATCCACTTCTTCAATGCTGAACCTGATGATGATCCACCTGATCCCCCTCCCCCTCCGCCATGGTGGGATAAGCGGCTCACAACTGTGCCACCTGGTAGGTTGTTTTCTCATTTCTTTTGTGTTTCCCATATGCTTGTTAAGAATAAACATGTTTTTGGTTGGTTTAATTTCAGAGTTTCTGTTTCAGTATTTTCCACCCCTTGGTCAGCTTGGCTCAGTTAAATAAAAATGATCTTAGATAGAGGTTTAATACTCTTAACCTATTTTGACAATGTGTAGCCTTATATATAACTATGTAGAAGGGAAATCTTATATATTAACACTTTTTAATATATAGTATGCTTTTTGATAATTTGGAATTTAAATATGATTAATTTGACAGTTATTTATTTTGATCAAATAGTTATTGCCAAATTTTTATGTTAGATTGTATCAGTGGCTCACAATTATTAAATATATTTAAATGAATACATGTTAGAAAAGCTAAACTTTGGTTCTTTCTCATAGGCTCAAAAAAATACAAATTATATTTTTCTTAGTGATTTACATAGTGATTCAAAAAAACCTCAGGGGATCTTGAAATCACTGAAGGGGACCGTGCCAAATCAAATTTAATTTTGGGCTCTGTAATATAGTTCTTTTGGGAACCATTGAATTAATATTTAGTACTATTGTGACCCATTTTCAATATATAATATAAAAAATACTAATAAATGAATTGGTAGCCCTTTACATTCTGCATAAATTAAACGTATTGATAGATATTTTATATAAGTAATGATAAGCAGTGAGAAGGGGAGGATACCCCAGTGGTAGAATATAGACCCTCTACCACTGCCTTTCTGAGTTCATTCCCAGTAGATGAACTTTGGGTAGGGGACAATTATGACTGTGTTGGCGTTGTGCACCAATGCCCCAAACCTAGATAGCAAATAGTAAAGCGGTCCATGGAGTTTCTGGCCTATTGTACGCCACACATGGAGGTTTTCCCGTTTTTATACTCCTTTCCCATTAATTTGAATTCCCTTTATTGGTGCAGTATCATCCTCAGGTTAGCCCACATCAAATAAAATTAAAATGATAAGCAGTGAGACTAACATTTTCTAACAAACATCAAGCTGAATATAGATAATCACATATTATCTCATCAAGTTCACCTATCTCAATGAAAATTAACTTTCTACATTTAGACAGAAGATATATTTCTTTGGGTACTACTTTAAAAATTATAACGTTTTATCTAGATCTTATCATATGTCACCATTTACCATTTATAACATTAAAGTTAAATTTTCAAATTTTGCTATTATGCAGTTGTGATGAGTTATTTCAATTGGTGTTTATAGTCAGGGTATGCAATTAAAAGGGGTTATTCAATTAAACATTGCAATGAGAAGGGTTCCATCATTAGATAAGTTTGGGTACCACTAATCTATATAAACTAAGCTCACAATATCTGTGGTAATTCATAAACTTCAAATCAATTTTGATGAAACTTTATATGCTTATAGCAGGTAATTGACACTAAGTTCTCTATTTTTGAACTTTATAGATTTCAAGATTTATCCTGGTATGGGTGAGGCTTAACCTTAGTTTTCCAATGCCCTCATAATTCGCTTTGATTTTGACCCATCCTTATTGATGATTTATTATATGATGCATCTGTGGCCTAGGAATAAGAGGCATCACTATTCCTAAAATTTAAACTATTGAATATACCTAATATAATTCACTAAAGTTTTAAGTCAATAAACTTCATTTTGAACTTGTAATGGACTGCCTCCCTAGTGAATTACTAATCAATGGGATTAAACCAGCGCACCATTCTATCTATTAGTTTGGCAGCGTAAGTTGATCTGACCTTGATCATGATTTTTTTAATTGATAACTCAGCACTATTTACTTAAAGAACCTTGTTTATTAACATAACAATATAAAATAGGATAGTATAACCTAGTTTACTTCTAGATATAAACCTGGAATATTCCCCTCATGTATTATTTTCTTGATTTTCTCTTTTATTTTCTTTAGTACCAGAAGGATAATAAATATATAACGTTTTACTTCTATATATAAGGGTAAGTCAAAAAGTAAAGGCAAATTTTAAAAAAAGGAACTTTTTATTGTGAAAATAAGATGACAAGTAACATCATTTCTCTACATAATCTCCCTCAATTTCTATGCACTTGGTCCATCTCTTGACAAGCTTTGTAATTCCATCCTGGAAGAAGATTTGTGGCATCATGCACAGCCACTCGTACACTGCCTCCACAACTTCATCATCTGACAAAAATTTGGATTCATGCAGGTGCTCCTTCATCAGACCAAAAAGGTGAAAATCACTTGGAGCTAGGTCAGGACTGTATGGCGGATGCTCCAGCAGCTCAAAACTAAGATCTTAAATGCACTGGATCGTTTTCCCCGCAGTATGAGAATGGGCATTGTCCTGAAGCAAAAGCACACCTTTTGTAAAGTTTTCCTCACTTCTTTGTTTTGATTTTCAGGTTTCAGAACTCGCAGTAGCTCACAGTAGCTGTCACTATTCACTGTTTGACCTTTAGGAGTGTAATGAATTAGAAGTGGACCTTTCATATCCCAAAACACTGTCATCATCAACTTTCCTGCAGAAACTTGTCTTTTGAACTTTTTTGCTGTAGGCGAGGATGGATGTTTCCACACCATACTCTGCCGCTTACTCTGTGGTTTGAAGTGATGGACCCATGTCTCATCAACAGTTACTATGCAACTGAGAAACTCTTCTCCTTCCTCTTCTAAACGCCTTAAATGTGATTTCAAAATTTTCAAACGTTTCTGTTTGTGCTGGTCTGTCAGTCAATGTGGTACCCAACAAGCACACACTTTGCGATAATTTAGTGATTTTTGGATGATTACAACTGCTAAACCATGGCTAATGTTCAATGCATGCACAATATCATCAATTTTGACATGACAATCATCATGAATTATTCTCTCAACTGTCTCAATGTTCTTGTCCATCTTCAAAGTGGATGGCCTACCTGAACGCTCTTCATCACAGATAGATACATGTCCATTTTTAAAATGATTTATCCACTCATAAATTTTGCGTTCACTAAGACAGCTCTCACCATACTGCTGCTGCATTTTGCAAATAATCTCCGCAGGTTTAGTCCCTTAAGAGTGCAGAAAACGTACCACTCCCCTCATTTCTTCCTTGGTGCACATGGACAATGGGGCAGTCATAATAAAGTGCCCTGAAATCACTATGAATGGAGTTGAGCACTAAAACAACACAGCTAAAGAACAAAAAAACTTTGAGGTTATGATATGTCATTGTTCAGTCAGTGCTGCCATCCATTGCAGCAGGAAAAAAAATTGCCTTTACTTTTTGACTTACCCTCATATTATTTTGTTTAAAGAACCTTGGGACCTCTAAACCTTTATTTAGGTTAAGTTCCATTATAAACAGTTAAAATCAACTAAAATTATGGCATCTAGTGGCTTATCTATTCCTAAGAAAAGAAGTCCATTACAAAGAATTTTGTGAGCTAATACTAATAAATTTGTAGCCTTTGTTGGACTGACTAACAAAATTAAGATCCAAATTTCTGGCATTTTTATAAAAGAATTTATATAAAAAATTTGTGATGCTAATATCCATCCTCATTTAAACCCATATTTATGAGAGGCTGAAAACATAAATCAGCTTAATGAGTATAACATTAAAAATAAAATTTTAGCTTACATGCAACCCTTACTTTCACAAAATAAGTACTAAATTATTTGAGGTGGGTCAACCTTGGGACAAATACCACACCAATAATTTTCTAGCCAGTGCAGGTTTCGAACTCAAAACCTGCACTAGGGTGGAAGAAGTTTTACCTGCCCGGCTAACCACCCTTACAAGATTAGTATTAAGATGTTGATTAAATGTTTGTTTATATAACATATTGAATATCTAAAACCATATATATATAGAATAAATAACTAAATATATATCAATCTATATATTTTAAATAAGTACATTTTTTCCACAGTAATCTCAGATCTACAGAAATAATTTATATTATAACTATATATTCTCATTGTATTGTGGCAATAAAATATTATTATAAAAGTAAAACTAAATCAGATATCCTGCTTGTAATAAAAATGACTGAAAAATAAAACTATATTTCAGTTTTTCCTCTTTGCTTTAATATATTATAAATCCCTAGACCTTTCAAAGGGTTAGCATAATAAATATTCTAATTTTTATAAACATTAGTTATATATTAGTTTACAAATTCATTAGTCTTTTGGGTATTTTACCAAAAACAAGTGCCACAGATAGTGACATATTTCTGGTAATAAACACCAGACCAGATCAAAAAGTCCAAGGACAAAGTACCTAAAGAGAGCCTCTGTAAATACTAAGGATTTTGCCAAGGACATAGATATTAAATGGGTTGTGTCCCTGCCTGTTAGGCAGATAAAATTGGTGCATACTAAAATAAAATTCTACTTTAAAATCCCTTAAGATCATCAATATACTGAAATATGAGGTGATCAAGTTTGATCAGATATGAAAAATCATGTTTTACTTAAATTTACCAAAAAATTAGATTTTTAATAGATGTTTGGTATATATATTATTATATAGCCTAGACCTATTGTAAATGGCTTTATTTTTCAAGTATACTATCCCAAAGACCTAGATAAAAGTTTGTTTCTGTAAAATTTTACTATATTGTTAAAAGCTAGCTCATTGATTTGTAAATACTTTATTTGCAAAGAACTGGCTTCATTAGAAACTGTGGTATAACTCAGCTACTTTTAAACTTAAAACTAATGTCACTACCTCTTTTAATAAGTCCAGGTCAAGATCATCAACTCATGCTTTTCAAAAATTTCTCCCAAATCCATGAAAAATTAAAAGTATTTTCTTCTCTCTTTGTATCTTTTTAGCTTGTGTTCTAGAACAAAACATATTTTTGGAAATCTGTTAATGATCACCTGGGACAGTTTTCTAATAATACTTCATGGGTTTAACTGTTTGACTTTTATCCCCAAGATTTGATTACTGGAACCTCATGTTATCATACATCCTCTAAACTAAGTACCCAATTAAAGCAGGTACCCATAAGAAGATGTTAAAATATTGACTTGACCCAGGATATCAAACTTTATATCACAATTTTTGATGTTAATTAGATGTTAAAAGAAAATGATTTCAACTTGTCAACAACATGAGTTGTGGTTTGTCCTCTCATCTAAAAACCCCATCTATTTCAAAATTGTCACGCTTTGTTCCTCATTCTTTTACAAGTTCTTTCTTAAAAGTAGGTAACACTATTCCTATTATACCCATTATATCACTGTTGTTTACTCTGTTAATCAGGAAATCATTGTTTTAAGGCTAAAATCTCAACCATAGATATTTACTATTCCTCTAATAAAGTATCAAATTTTGCTAAAATTTATTAATATTTTTGAAGTCAATACTGGAGTAGACTTTTACTATAGCAGGAGTTGTAGGAATTGGATATCACTAAGCTCTTCCATATGAGATATAGCTGATTAATACCTTGCCAGGGGACAATGGACTAGTGATTAAGGAAAGTTTAAGAGCTTAAGGAAGAACTCAACATGTGCATTAATGTGCATTTGTTGTGCACTACAGAAGATTTTAATTTATTTACTAAATCATATAAAATAAATTTTTAGTTCAATATTTATTTCATATACTTTGTTTTTAAAAAAATTATATGGCTGTCATTAGAAGTAGATAAGCCCCATATATTATATTTCCTGCCTATCTCTCTATAACTTTTCATATACCAAATTGAGTTATATACAGTTTTCACTGATAATATACTATACTTTGAGAAATGTAATGGTATAGCATGTTTTTATAGTGATAGATTGTATCAGAAAGAGTAAAAAACATATTTAACTTCTTAGAAGTTTTACACTAAATCTTTACAAATTATAATTTTATAGAAACTAAAGTTCTTAAGTAATAAATAGAAACCTAAAGCTCTAATTATAATAAATAAAAACTAAAAATTAGACATCTAGCTAAAACAATTTGTATACAGATGGTAAAATCATAGTTATTTCTATAACTGCTTTTTATTCGCTTATTGTCTTCTGACTTCTTGCATAATATTACAATCTATAAGGATCTATTTAACTTTGATAGTAAAACTTATAGCAGGATTTATACTAATAGTTTCTTTATGCAAGCAAAACTGCAGGTAAAATCTAATTAAAAATAAATCAATATGAGAAATTAAGCAAAGTTCAATTTTTAAAGTGACTTCAATTGCCACTTGCGCTTAATTGAGGCCATAATACCAAATTGGCCCATTTGTACTTTCTATGTGAAAACATTAACCCTTTCAATAATTTTCTGCATATATGCATCTAAAAATGGTAGCTTATGTAAATCTAAAAATGCATCAATGCATCCAAAAAATGAGGGTTAAGTAAAACTAAAAATACATAACATTCTCATATTTCTTGGATGTATATGTGTTTTTAGATTTAAATAACCCTTATTTCTTGGATGCATCTATGAAATTTTAGATTTAACTAGTAAGTACCCACAGCTTTGCCCATGTTTTTTATTACACTTGCTAGCTTTTATATAAATAGATCTAAAAGAGAAGCTAATCAATCTGTCTTTGCTTGTGTATCAATAATTTTAAATTCATAATCTTTATTTTTTTCACAGAATGAGGCTAAGAGTTTAAATTCCATTAAAACATTGAAAGACAGTTGTTTTCACCAATAATCTCTATTTATTGCATCAATAGTACACTTACTCAGCATTTTTGTGGTAAGCTTAATTAATAATATTGTTTATTCAAGGTAAGCTTTTCACTAACAGATAAAATTTATATTTTAGTTTATATAAATTGGTAGCTGACCATTGATATTTTTAGGAGCAATCAAAACTATCAAATCAGCTAAAAATACTAAACATTTGCCTAAAGCAAATTGAATCTAAAAAATCAACTTAAAACCACCAACTGCTTGACACACCCACTGGAACTATTAAATTAACTAATCACTTACTACTTACTAAAACGTTTACTTAATAATTAGCCAAATGCCTGCCAACTGCTTGGCAAACCCATTTAGACTATCAAATCAGCCGTATATCTAATTGCTCAGCCTTAACCATATACTGATTTCTATTAAAATCATATAAAAGTTTTCAATTCTTAAATATAAAACTTTTTATTTATTATGAAAAATTTAAATCCTAGCTTTGAGGTGCGCACAGACCCCCTTCCCATCCACCTATATTCATAATTATATAACTATATCTGCTGTAGTTTTGACTGAGAAGTTCACACACACACACTTGATTTTACCATAGACTAGCATCTCAGATACCTGTGCTTTGCTACAGTGTTTATAGTTTATCAGATAATTCATATTGATAAACTACTAAACTGTTTAGCTAAACCATTAAATATTAAATCAGCCAATCGCCAACTGCTTTGTAAAACTAAACTTATTAAATCAAAACAAACTAAAACATCAAACACTTACCAAAACTAATTAACTTATTTAAATCAACCAATTACTAAGCACATAAAAAATCTATCAAGCTTATTAATCAACCCAAAACCACCAACCATTTGGAAAATCCATTTTAACTATTGAATTAATTAAATATTAAACTGCTCAGCTGTAACATTATACTGATTAACATTAAAAACATATAAAATTATAAATTCTTACATATAAAACTTTTTATTGCACCGTAAAAATTAAAAATCCAGCTTCAAGGTGCACAACGGCCCTCTCCCATCCACATATAGCCAGATTTAAAACTATAACATGATGTAGTTTTGGCTGGGCATTGTGCACAAAAATCCACACTTGCTTTTTTACCAACTATGAAAAAGAAGATTCCTCAATTTGACCTATATATATATTCTAAGTTTGTTCACGCATAATCTTGAATTTACTGGACCAATTTGGATGATCTTCTTTTTCAAAAAAAGAGGATGCTCTAACTTAGGTCCCATTTTATTTTTGTAAGCATTGGTCCAGGATCTAACTAGTAATTTAGTATATAGAAAAAATGAACCAGAAGCAATGGATTTCAAATTGTGGTACTAATTCATTTCCAGATAAACGTAATTCCATCATTGGCAAAGCAATAGCTTTAAACAACCTTTTACTAAAATGTATCAGAAGCAATGGTAGCCAATTATGAGCCTAGTTTATCACTGGATAAAATTAATTCTGACATTAATGAATCTACAGCTTCAAATCAACTTTTTTAAACCTGATGTCATTTTTGGTGGATGGACATCAATAGGTTTACAGTAGATAAACCTATCAACTTAACTAAGTAATACCAAACTGCATAGTAAAACTACTGAATCTGTCAAAAAAACTAAATACCCACCAATTGAACAACCAAAACTAATTGAACCCATTGCATCACCCAATCAACAACTGTACACAGAAACCAGTAATCCTGTTAAATTAACAAGTTAATTACCAGCTGCTTATTAAAAGAAAGGAGCATAGTGAATTGAATAAATTACCATCTGCTTACTCAAAGTTGTGACAGTTGAGGTCTATCCTCAGCATCACATTGCCCTGATCTTTGGTAAGACAGGGCAGGCTGCGTCTGGATGTATGGAGGAGGAGGGGGAGTTGGTCCTGGCAGGGACGCCTAAGGGGCAGGAGCTTGAAGGAGGCCAAGGAGCAAGATGAGCGTCCAAGTCGAGGAAAAACGAGAATCAAGTAAAATGGGGAGTTTCGAGATTCAATTTGGATTTGAATCAAGAATGGAATGGAATGGGTGCTTGGAAGTTTCGCGGTTCATTTGGAATTCGAAATGGAACTGGTGCAGAACTGTTGAGGATTGGAACTGGCACAGAACCATTGAGTGAGGATTCTGCGATCCTGCTGTAAGGTTTACACCAAGCATCAGTCAGATTAGCACCATAAGCTTGTGTTATATTTTATATTAGCTTGTAGCATGTGTATATAGGGAAGGAACTGGGAGCTGGAGGCTTCTCAGTTCTGTTTTCTATCAACCTGGCCAATATTAAATAAAAAAGAACTTAAAATTCATATATTTATAGTTTGAGTTTATTTTAAAAAATATTGCCTAACTGCAGCCATGTTTGGTTTGAATCAACAAGAATTGGACTTGGAGAGTGAGCTTGGGAGAGCTATTGCCTCCCTTTATACCTTGTCTTGGAGTCAAGGCATGTTGCTGGGGTTAAGTATACTTGCAACTGTCTTCCAGGGGGTGCTTGTCCAGTCTTGTAGCGCGCACAAGGAGAGTAGTATCAGGAGCCCTGTCAGCCCTATGGTCTGTAATATGGATTCTGTTGCTCAACTCATTTGTGGCTCATTGGAAGGAGCCGGTGCGTTACATTAAACAGAACTCATTTACTTTCCTGTCGTTGTGGTGGCAAGCAAAAGAGGTGCCAGAAGAAGTTGTGTTTCCAAAGTGGTATAACCATACTGTAACACTCTTAGATGGTGATATTCTCCACCGCCTTTTGCTTCATAAATTATACCAGGTTTTAGAGTGTGTGTCCTGGAATGGTGGGAAAGTGGTAGGGCCTGGGAAGGACAAAGGAAGAATTCCCACGGTTTTGAAATTGGAAGACTTGGAACTGATCCACCAGACGTTTAGCCAGGTTCAGTTTCAGGGACGTTTGACAAAGGAAGCGGGTGGGGAGGATTCGTTTGCCTTGCAGTTAAGTCAGGTTCTGTTGGCACTTCCAGTAAAGCAGTCCAACTGGGTGCGAGAACTTTTGGAAGAGCAGTCAGGGTTACCTGTATCAATGGAGGAATGTCTGGATTGGATTGATCGTGCAGCATGTCCAGATGAGACGCAGGATTCAGCCTGGGCGGCTTTACTGCAGTGTGGTCAAGGGAAGAAGTCAGTGGAGGAGTATAGCCAGATGTTCCGCGCATTGGCAAAAGCAGCAAAGGCACCTGAGTCTCAGCTTCCGCGCATGTTTCACCAAAACTTGCAAGCTGATTTATTATTGGCAATGGCGGCGGTGAAAACTGCAGTGACGTTGGAGGAAGAGGTGGGTTTAGCCTTGCAGGTAGAATGACAGTTGAGTTTGGTATGGGCCCGTCAGGAAGTTGTGCAACCCCAGGGGGATTCCAAGGACAGAGTGGTGGAAGAAGGGCAGGTTCCAAGCCCGTATATGGTTCTAAGGGGTTTAGCTATGTGGAGGAAGGGAAGAAGAGTCAAGGGAATCCTGAGGGTATGGTGGAGGTGCGGGAGACAAGGATTCCCATCGAGATTACCACTCAGGATCCTGAGGCTCAGAATAAGAAGGTTCCTTATAATTTTTGCAAGAAACTGGTGAATCCGATACCTCAAATTAAACTGCCTACTTCATCTTATCCTTATCTGATTTTGCCCATCAGTGTGCTTGTGGGGGATGAAGGAAGGGATTGCGGTGAAGTTCTTGCTTTGATTGATACTGGAGCTGGGGAAAATTATGTTGAGGAGAAGTGGGCAAGAAGCCATGGATTGTCATTACAGAAGGATGGATGGGTGAAGTTGGCAGACACCTCCAAAAGAACGGCGGTATGGCGAGTACAGGCCAAGGTCCTGTTGAGGCAAGGCCTGGAGGTATTCAGGGAGTAGTTTCATGCCGTAGCTCACCTGCCACATTCTGTGGTGCTGGGGATGAGATGGTGGCACCATGTCCGTCCACAGTTTGATATGAAGAGAGAGGGTTCTGCTGTCGCCTAGAGGTCAGGGGACGTGTGAATGGACGTTTCAGTCCCAAGGTTCGATGGTGAAGCACATGGGTGGAATCACCTCAAGTGTGTCAGCGGAAGGATTGCCAAGGGAGTATCAGGATTTCGCGGAGGTGTTTGAGCCTAAAGGTGATGCGCCCTTTTCGCCTACAGGGGATTTTGCATTTGGATTCCGGTTCAAGGAAGGCTCTGAGTTACCAAAGGGCTGTCCAGTCTATCCATTGAATCCCCGGGCCTGAGAGAGGCATTGGAGGGTTATGTCCATAAGATGCTGGATATGGGCTTGATTGCGCCTTCCAAGTCGCCGGTGGTTTCGCCAGTCCTGTTGGTTCCCAAGTCAGGGGGGAGTTACGTCCTTGTGTTGATTTCCGACGCCTTAATGAAGTAACGGAACCTGACCCCTATCCAATGCCACTCATGGAGAACATTCTGCCCATGATCTCCGGGTGTGGGGTGTTCACCAAATTGGATTTGGTGGACGCTTTTAATCAAATTCCTGTTCGCCCTGAGCACCAGAGGTATATGGCATTCAAATGACATCTGGGAAACTTTGAGTACAGGGTTATGCCATTTGGGCTACGCAATGCCCCTGCAGTTTTCCAGAGCATGATTGATCATGTATTGGGGGACTTAGTGGGTAAGTGCTGTGTTGCCTATATGGATGACATCCTGGTGTTTTCTGAATCAGTACAGGACCATGTGAGGGATGTGAGAAGTGTGTTGGAGGTGGTTAGGAACGCGGGCTTGAAGTTGAAGCCATCCAAGTGCGAGTTCAATAAAGAATTGGTGTCCTTCTTAGGGAACGTGGTCCTCCAAGAAGGGATAGCAATCTGTCCTGATAAGTTGCGGGCGGTGCGGGAATGGAAGGCTCCTGGGAATAGGACTGAAGTGCGAAGTTTCTTGGGGGTGGTGAATTTCGTGCGAAGATTTTCTAGGGATCTAGCCCAATGGGCTGTGCCGTTGACAAGACTGACGGGAAATGTGCCGTTCATTTGGGGGGAGGCTGAGGAGAGGGCATTTCAGCAAGTGAAGACGAGTTTTCTGACAGCCCCAGTTCTGGCACACCCTGACCCAAACAAACCATTCGTGGTAGAGACTGACGCATCAAATTTTGCACTTGGAGCCATGTTGTTGCAGGAGGGTAAAGATGGGGTTGAACATCCTGTTTGTTATTTCAGTCGGAAGATGGCACCAGCTGTAACCAACTATCCAGTTTATGATAAGGAACTTTTGGCAATAGTTGCAGCCTTGGGGGAGTGGCAACATCACCTATTGTATGCCAGGCACCCGGTTGTCATCTGAAAGGACCATCGAGCCTTAGAATACTATAAGTCCCCACGCCTGATGAACCAGAGGCAGGCCCAGTGGCACTTAGAGTTGGTTCAATAAGACCTGCGGATTGAATACAAGCCGGGAAAACAAAATATCTTGCCAGATTTATTGAGCCGTGATTCTGGACTGGTGTTTTCTGATGAGGAGTTGAGGAAGTTCAACACAGCCATGATGTTGCCACAGAACTTGTTTGCAACGATCCAGGGCTGGAGAGACGGAATGGCAGGAAGAATCCAGACTGCGCAGCAAAGATGTGAGCTGGGCCAACGGATAAGAGAAGAGACAGGGGAAGGTGAGGCAAGCAGGGGGCATGCAGGATTCTCAGTTCAGGGTGGTATCATACACCATGAGGGAAGGATTTGGGTCCTGGTGAAGAGTCTGCAACAAGAGGTAATGGCAGCTAATCACGACTATCCTCTGGCAGGTCATCCCGGTCAAGAGAAGACGTTAGATCTTGTTCGCCGTCACTATTCATGGAGAGGTGTGGGTGAGGCAGTGCAGAAGTATGTTTTGCATTGTGTGGTTTGCGCCAGGGCAAAGGACCAACGGGTGGCACCGGGGGGGGAAATTGAAGCCGCTTCAAATTCCTTCTAGGCCATGGTCCTCAGTGAGTGTGGATTTCATCACAGGACTGCCCAAGTCACAGGGGATGGATGCCTTGATGGTGGTGGTGGATTGCCTGACTAAATATGCAGAGTTTTTCCTTTGTCAGTCAACCATTTCTGCAAAAGTGGCAGGACAGATTTTTGTAAATGAGATTTTCTCCAGACATGGGGTGCCTGAGGAAATTGTGTCAGATCAGGGTCCACAATTTACATCTAAATTTTGGCTCCACATGTTGGGAAATCTAAAAATCAAGGCTTGCCATTCGTCAGCATATCATCCTCAGTCAAATGGCCAAACTGAGAGAGTAAATCAGATATTGGAGCAGTATTTGAGGTGCTATTTTTCAGGGCGGCAGGATGACTGGGTATATTGGGTGAAGCTGGCTCAATTTGCTTACAACAATCATAAATTCATCCACGGGTATGACCCCATTTATTGCAAATCACGGCCAACACCCAGAGGGTATGGGGCCTAGGGAGCAAGGGCAGAATCCAGCGGCAGATGAACTGTCATGAGATACCCATGACACCCTGGAGCTCCTGAAGAAGAATTTGGTGGTTGCAGTCGCGGCTCAGAAGAGGAAGGCAGACTGGCATAGATCTGAAGGTAGAGCTTTCAAGAGAGGTGATTGGGTCTTGGTGAATGCTCAGAACTACGCCTTGCCTGTAAGGAGCCAGAAATTGGGGCCGGTGGCGTTGGGCCCATATCAGGTAGTGAGGGCGGTGAATGTGGTGGCATTTGAGCTGAAGCTCCCAGAAGGGTCAAGAGCTCATCCAGTGTTGCACGTATCACAGCTCAAGCCATTTTTTGGCCAGCCACCTGAAAGTCCTTCTCCTTTATTCCCAGCTGGAGGAGGAGCCAAGGAGTATGAAGTTGAGGAGATTCTCGACACCAAAGTGGTGAGAGGACGTCGTTCATCCTTGGTACGTTGGGTGGGTCATCCTATTGAGGAGTCCACATGGCAGTCAGCTAGGATTGTGCCCGATGTCCTGAGAAAATCCAAGAGTTCTTCCTGTCTAGGGGGGTGATGTGACGGTTGAGGTCTATCCTCATCATCACATTGCCCTGATCTTTGGTAAGACAGGGCAGGCTGCGTCTGGATGTATGGAGGAGGAGGGGGAGTTGGTCCTGGCAGGGACGCCTAAGGGGCAGGAGCTTGAAGGAGGCCAAGGAGCAAGATGGGCGTCCAAGTCAAAGAAAAACGAGAATCAAGTAAACTGGGGAGTTTTGAGATTCAATTTGGATTTGAATCAAGAATGGAATGGAATGGGTGCTTGAAGTTTCGCGGTTCATTTGGAATTCGAAAATGGAACTGGTGCAGAACTGTTAAGGATCAGAACTGGCACAGAACCATTGAGTAAAAAATTTGCGATCCTGCTGTAAGGTTTACACCAAGCATCAGTCAGATTAGCACCATAAGCTTGTGTTATATTTTATATTAGCTTGTAGCATGTGTATATAGGGAAGGAACTGGAGCTGGAGGCTTCTCAGTTCTGTTTTCTATTGACCTGGCCAATATTAAATAAAAAGAACTTAAAATTCATATATTTATAGTTTGAGTTTATTTTAAAAATATTGCCTAACTGCAGCCATGTTTGGTTTGAATCAACAAGAATTTGACTTGAGAGTGAGCTTGGGAGAGCTATTGCCTCCCTTATACCTTGTATTGGAGTCAAGACATGTTGCTGGGGTTAAGTATACTTGCAACTGTCTTCCAGGGGGTGCTTGTCCAGTCTTGTAGCGCGCGCACAAGGAGAGTAGTATCAGGAGCCCTGTCAGCCCTATGGTCTGTAACATGGATTCTGTTGCCCAACTCATTTGTGGCTCATTGGAAGGAGCCGGTGCGTTACAAAAGTGATTAAGCCTATCAGATTTTTATAAGGTAATAACAAACCAAACATCTAAAATGATTTAAAGAGTACCAATATACTTTAGATACTATTGATAAATTCTATATATAACTTTTTATTTACCCTTTTATAATTACAAAAATGAAACACAGCCTAAGATGGGCTCCAATATTCATAAATATTTGTGCCAATGTTAGGTACTTTAGGATATTTGTTTATGAGATATTAGATATAATATATATACAATGAGTTTTATTTCAAATTTGATATAGTGAGTATTCAAAAAAATTATATAAAGACAGTGATTTTGTTTAAAATAAATTTTGGGAAAAAAGAACTACCATTAAAAACACTAAAATTGTTTTATGAGAAAGAAAGAACTGTCTTTAAATTTTTATAGGGAAAAAAAGAACTATCTTTACAAAATTTTGGGATAAATGACCCTCATCCAAAGAAGGTACTAAAAAGTATTAATTAATTGAGAAATTATTAATTCTCAATAAAACCCTTTTTTCAGTTGGAGCTGTATTCCAACCTGACATATAATTTTGCTCACAAATACAAATTAGAGCTTATATTGGATTAAGTCCAAGTTAAACTATAAGCAACAAAGATTATACAGTGCTGAGTATTTATATTATAAGTGTTATAATTCAGTTTAAATTATGGTACTGACATTAAAAAGGTTAATTGAGCATATAAAATACCTCAATTATTTCATAATTTTTAGTGCCTTTTTTTAAAGTACGTTCCCCCCAAAAAATATTATATTAATATGTGAAGAGAAAACTTTGTACACCTTTTTAAGCATATTGCATAAATGGAGGAGTTTGAGATTTGGCATAGTTAAAGTTTGTATAGAGAAGGAGTGCAGAAAGCTAAAATTGTATATATATTATAATAAAAAAAGTTTTATATATAAAAAGTGAAAATTTTATATATTATTTCTAAAATGTTTTTGTCAGTATGAAATATCTCCCTTAATGCTGTATCAAAAATAATGTTTGTACGCCATTTTAAGATTATTTTTCCTTATAATGACAACAAATAAGTAAATATCTTAAAATTAATGTTTTCATTAAAAAATTACATTTTAAAGCTTATATATAATATAATATAAAATACATTCACTGACATACTGACGTACTGACTGACTAACTGACTGATATCTGAAACCTTTGAGTCTGATAGGTTCAATCTATTTGGGTGAATGGGTGATAATTAACAAATCTTATCAAAACTAGAACTATTGAGTCTGATGGGTTCAATCCATTTGGGCAAGTGGTTGATAATTAACAAATATTATCAAATAATTCATTAAATTGCTCCCCTAACTAAACAAAAATCAGTGTTAGAGTTTTAAAAAGATTATTATAAATTATTAATTAGATTTAAGATAATCAGCTTGCCAGCCATTCAGACTAACAGCTTTGCTGTTAACTAAATGGCACAAGCGTAGGCCTGGCACAGCCTTTAGGCTCAATGTGAGCTCATAAACCTGAGCAACGCTGGGTAACTCAGCTAGTACTATATATTTTTAATGTTAATCATTATATTGTTGTGGGCTGAGGAGTTTGATATTTGGTTGATTTGATAGTTTAACAGGTTTTTCCAAGCAGTTGGTGATTTTGGGTTTATTAATAAGCTTGATAGTTTTAGTAAGCAGTTGTGATTGGTTGATTTAATAAGTTAATTGGTTTTGGTTAGTTGTTGGTGGTTTTTGGTTGTTAATTGATTTAAAAGTTAAAAACGTTTTTTCTTAAGCTTTACTTAGGTTTATCTTGTTGGCTTTTATAATGGTAGATGGCCACCCATAAGCTTAAGAAGTAATTAAATTTATAAAATCAAATTCTAAAAGAAAAAATAAACTTATCAAACAAAATAATATACCTCCAAACATTGGCCAGACCCAAGCAAGCTTATCAAATCAATCAAAAACACTACATAATTAGTCAAAATCATCTTAATATATCAACAACTGAAACATAAAAAATGTATATAAGCAAAAAGAAAAATGTTTTGTTGATTTATAATTGTATTTCAATAATCAAAAATTTCACTATTTGATTACACTGTACAGTAAAAAGTTTAAATTAAAATTTGTTTAATATTTTATAAACATATGAGAAATTTTAATATAATATTAACTTTAAAAATTGAAATTAACCTACTAATTTAACTTTTCAATGTATAATAGTAATTTTATTAAAGTATGCCTAAAAAGTAGAAAATAAAATAAAAAATAATTTTTTTCTTAAAAAGTTACTTTTCTTAAAGAGAGAAAAAATAAAACGTTAAATAAATTAAAGTAAAAAATATAAAGTTAAAAAAAATCAAACAAAAAAGTCGCACTAAAAAGTAAAAAATATTATTTTGCTAATAATTACTTTAATTTTTTATTCATATACAACAGCAGAAAAGCAAGGCGTGCACACTTATATACAATCATACAAAGTATGTAATTATATATAATATATATATATATAAATGTATTTGTTTCTTTGTTTGTCCCATATGTGTTACTATATCATTCATCCAAACGAGATGAAACTTTGGTGAGTTGTTGTTTACATGCCCATGAAGGTTTCTAAAATTTAATAATTATTATTTTCATAGTAAATTAAAAAGTTTCTATATGCAAGAAGTGAAACCCTATATGTCTTCAATAGTATTTGCTATATTGTTACAGCTGAGCAGTTTGGTATTCAGTTGATTTAATATTAAAAATGGTTTTGCTAGTAGTTAGTGGTCATATAGCTGATTAGCAAGTTAATATACATTAAAACTTTGAATCAAAACCCCATTTGGTTTAAAGATACCTCCTCTATCATAATTGGCTCAGCTTTTAGCATTAAACTTAAATGTTATAAAGGTCAGTTGTTTAAAATTCTAGCTTAATTGCTTTTATTAAATTACTTTTTATTCTTTAATTAAACTTTATATAGCTGCTTATTCAAGGTAAGCTGACTAGGGGACAGATATTACTGAAAAGAGAATAATAAAAAATAAAATGGATCAAAGCGTTCAAATGAGCAAAATGACACCAAAACATAACTTAAACTAACTAACCAAACTGTCAACTGCAAACCTTTAGATGATGTCATGTTTACATGACCTTATAGAGGGGACCAACAGCAGGGACAAGGATTAGCGGCAGGAGGTCCAGAAGGTGAAACTTCAGGCCTTTCCTGATCTCAAACACACCTTGGATCAACGCTGAGTACAGGTGAGGTACACCCAGGTTAATACAAGTGATGTGCCTAAAGCCCAGCCCCTTATTTCAGTTCTAGGGTTAAAACAAATGAGTTTGAGTCAAATGAGAACAGAAAGTTCAGTTAAATAGGGGATGGAGATTCAAAACCCATCCCATTTACAAAACTACAAGCTCAGGTCAGATTCAACTTCAGTTTTTTTACTAGAGTAAAATCAATTTTTAGGTATGTGACCCTTTCAGACAGAAGCGTGCACCTATTGGTGCACCAAGATTGAGACCACTTCTGACAATCTGAAATTTCCCTGAGTTAACTTAAGTATCTTTGCTTGAGACCAACGTTTCTCGTTGATCATCTTCTCAATAAACCTCTTTGTAATTTTACATCCTTATATATGTTGACTTAGGCGCACCTGTGCACAGATCTCTTCAATGAGGTCTTGCGATGAGTGAGCTGATTTATTCTTTTAAAATTAATTACATCTTCTAGTACACCGCTGGGCCTAGCCAGTTCACTCCAAACCTAGTCACCAGTGCACCATACCCCTGTATCAAACTTGGTTTTGAACAGCCCTCTGTGACTTAGCCAAGTTTTGAAGAATTCACCACTTATTATCACAATTGCTGTGCTCAACACCCTCGCCATGAGTCTCTTAAGCTCCAGCACCCTCTGCTGGGCTATTTTGATTATTATAATGATGACTACTAGTTCCCTTGCGTTGGTCCTGTGCACCAAGCACCACCACGCTGGGTTTTGGTGATCTATAGACATTCTCTTGACATTAGAGTAACCCCTTAACTTTAAGTGCATGAACTTTTTCCATGTAGGTTTTCATGAGGTGCAAATGGTGTGTGCCAGCCTGTGGCCACGGCTGTGGTGGGACGCCCCACTGTTATCACATTTTGCCAAATGTGGAGCATTCCAGCTTTATTCTCACTATCTCCGCCTGAAAAGTACTCACTTTTCTAGCCCATACTTGGTGGATACGGTTACTTCACAATCCAAGAGTCATGATTCCCTAACTTTCTGCTAATTCAACAAACTTGAAACAAAAGTATTGATTTTCTTTGGCACCATGTTCAGATGGTGCAGGCAGGATCATCAACAAAGGGCCTGGGGATGTTGGCCTTATCTAACGTCATGCAACCTGTCACAGAAAGGGATATAGGGTCATTTATGGCCCAAAACGCGTTTTATAATGACGTTTCTACATATACTACTAAGCCATGTATCTTCCCATATAACTTAGAAAGGTACCCCATTCCAGTGTATCAGATTGCTACAGAGAACCCACGCTTAACCACAACCATGATATGCGGCACCCAGGTGGAGGAGAAGATGTTATAATTGGATTATAAAAACGATTATGTAGTTGCTTAAGATATGGTGGTATATTTAGTCTCAGTAGTAAGAGTGGCCAACTATCCCTCTCCATTTTATGATTCAAAAACACACCAGGGAGCCATGTTTATGCCAGATGAAGAGTTTGGTGGTGAACTGTTGGCGTTTTCTTATATAAATAAAGATCATTCAGGTTGTTTTCTACTAACAGATACCCTTTCATCCCCTTTAGGGAAAATCAGCACCACTATTTTGGTGGATACTGGAGCCTCTGAGAATTTTATGGACCAAATCCTATCCGACTATCTTGAGTTGAGTTACGTGCCAGGTGGTATGGTTAAAGGAGGGGCTTCCCAAGTTATTACCATGCTGAAAATCCTGGGGTTAGTGGACTATCAAGTTGGCGCATATTATTTGTCCAACCACTTCCAAGCTATAAAAACCTCTTGTACCCATCATTTTGGATGTAGAGTGGTGGCAAAAGTTTGACGTTAGGACTAACTTGAAAGAAAATACCCTATCCTTAACAGTAAAAAATGGCCGCACACTAGTTGTTCCTTTGTCTGAGGCTGACGCTCAGGGTGACTTGCCCCAATGGCCCCACCTTCACACCCTTAGCCTTGCCTCTATACTGAAGCCCACTGTGGTGGTTCTTCTAACTTCCTGTTTGGAGGGTTTGGAATCTTCGTTTGATGTGGCTTCAGCTAATGCACTACCTGATCATTCAGAGTTTTATGTGAGTTTAAGTTCACTGTGAATCTGGTGCGTATATCTTCCCCAATTTATATATTGACTGTATGGGAGGAAGTGGCCTTAGATGTATGGGTTAAGGAGCAGTTAGCCAAAGGTGCTATTTTTCAGCAAACCTCCCCTGTGTGTTCCCCACTTCTCTTTGTTAAGAAGTCCGATGGTAGCTTACGCTCATGCATAGACTATGGGAATCTTAACAGTGTCACTGTACCAGACTTACATCCCATCACCCCTGGACTCACAGATTGCACGCTATGTGAAGAAGGCGCAAGTCTTCTCCAAGCTGGATTTTTTAAACGCGTTCAATCATATCTTTATCAAGAAGGACAAGATTGGTTGACCATATTCTGTACCAGAAAAGGAATCTTCCAATTTTGGTTTATGCCCTTTGGGCTTAAGAATGCCCCTGCTATCTTTCAACGTTGTATTGATGCGGCTTTGGGGGACTTGCTGGGGTTATGTACTTTAGCTTATATGGATGATAATTTGGTATTTCCCTGACAATGAGTCCCATGCAGTACACCTTTGGCAGGTGGTGGAGCAGTTGCAGGCTGCCAGCCTTACGCTGAAAATCAGTAAGTGTGAGTTCTTTAAGTACCAGGTCACCTTTCTGGGCAACGTCATGTTTGACCAAAAGCACATTATTACTCCAGACAAGGAGAAGGCGATTTATAAGTGGCCCACTCCAACTTTAATCAAGAAATTGAGAAGCTTTTCGGGGATGTGTATGTTCCCAAAGAAGTTCACACCAAACCTTTCTGAAGTTGCCGCGCCTTTGTATAAGGCGAATGGGGCAAAAGTGCTTCAGTTGTCTCCAGCTTTGGAGGATGCCTTCCAAGCAGTAAACTGTATGTTGCTATCCACTTCCATTCTTCGCCATGTCGACCCCAATAAAGATTTTATTGTTGCTTCAGATGCCTCCAACTTCAACATAGTGGCAGCCCTATTACAAGTAAGTGAAGATGGAATAGAGCATCTGGTGAGATATTTTCTATAAAATGTCTTTACTAGAGTTAAACTATGCCATATAAGATAAAGAGTAAAAAGCAGTGGTGGAGGCGCTTACTTATTGGCGTCATCACTTGCATGGCTCATCCCAACCCTTCCACGTATGTACAGATCACTGTGCTTAACTGTACTACCGCGCACCTCATGTTTTGACCCCATGGCAAACTCGCTGGAATGAGACCCTAGCCCAATTTACACTTTCTTATGAGTTTACAAAGGGCAAGGAGAATGGTTTGGCGGATTCTTTGAGCCGTAACCCTGCACTAGCTCCCAATCCTAAGAAGATGGAGGTGCATAATATCCATTTGATGATTCCACCGGGCAAGATTGTGTCTCAACTTTCCTCTCCCTTGGCCAATGGGCCAGCGCTCGCTCCTCTAGAAAATGCGG
This sequence comes from Massospora cicadina, assembly GCA_022478985.1. Lineage (NCBI taxonomy): Eukaryota > Fungi > Entomophthoromycota > Entomophthoromycetes > Entomophthorales > Entomophthoraceae > Massospora > Massospora cicadina. The sequence goes on along the minus strand of JAKSZP010003113.1, from coordinate 5,300 downwards.
AGGAATATGATATGTTCAGAAAGGTTGTCCTTTACCAGCCTTTGTCAGCAGAATATATGATGGTTCTTTTAAAGAAAGCATTGAATCAGGAGGATATTACCAGATTTATCACATAAAGGATGAGATTGTGTGGTTTCAGGGGCGCCTATGGGTTCTTTCTGGCCCACATCGCCTGAATAATTCAGTATCATCATGAAGGAATCACTGTTGTTCATTTTGGAAAGTCAAAGACCCTGAAGCTTATCCGCTGCCTTTACAATTGGAAGGGATTAGCCTCTCAGGTAGGCAGATATTGTAAAGAGCGCCTAGTCTGCAACCAAATGAAACTGAATCACCAGCCTTTAGCAGGCTTGGTGATACCACTTCAAAAGGCTGATGGGCCTTGGACTTCCCTATCAGTTGGTTTTCTTTTTGAATTTCCTGTATCTGATGGCTATGATGCTATCATGGTGGTGGTGGACCATTTAGGAAATTCGCCCACTTTATCCTTTGCAGAACCACAGTCACCGTGGTGGAGATGGCTAGGCTGTTTGTTACTATTATGTTCGCTCTTCATGGAGTCACTCAAGAAATTATTAGTTATTGGGGGCCCCAGTTCACCTCTTTCTTTTGGGAAGAGTTGTGTAAGACTCTGCAAATCCGCCCCTGGCATTCAACTGCCTATCACCCCCATTCAGATGGGCAGATGGAACGAGTGAACCAGTACCTTGAACAGTTCTTGCAGTGTTACACTGCCGCAGATCAGTCATATCAGGTTTCCCATCTTCCCATGGCCCAATTCAGTTATAACAACGCACAACATGCATCATTTGGTGTCCCCCTTCTTCGCCAACTATGGATTCAATCCCGCCTTCAACATGAAGTCCATTTGTGGATCCAAGGTGGAAGCGGTGGTGGACTTTGAAAAATGAAAAGAAATTACACCAAGGGGTGAGCAAGAATTTAGATGCAGCCATGCAGGCGTATAAGGAGCATGTCAAAGGTAAGTGATGGGTTGAACTTGTGCAAAAGGAAGGAGATCTCGTGATGCTGGATGCTATAAACATCCTATAAGCAACCATGCAAAAAACTGGGACCAAAGAGGATTTCCATACCGCGTTGTAAAAAGGTGGTCCACTCCTTGTACCAGTTGGATCTTCCCCCCTCATTTTAAATCTATTCAGTATTCCATGAAAGTAAGCTCACGTTTTTTGTGGGCCCTCATACAGAGACTCCCAAAGCTTATCTTGTGGATAGGGCACCAGAATGGGAAGCGGAGGAGATTGTAGCCTCTCATTGGGTAAGAAGAAGACTCAAGTATCTTGTATCCTGGAAGGGATTTGACGCAGCGGTGAACAGTTGAGTCCCTGCATTCAATTGCGCCCATGCCCTAGATTTAATTGTAGTATTCCACAAGCGTTTCTCTAAGGCTGCTGGATCAGATTTTAACTATGCCGTTGCTGCTATAAAGTTGGCCCCTGCCCACAAAAACTTTTCCTTGGCGAATGCCCCAGAAGGGGGGTAGAGCCCAAAAAAGAGGAGAGGGTAATGCCATGTTTACATGACCTTAGAGTGGACTAACAGCAGGGACAAGGCTGGTCGGCAGGAGGTCCAGAAGGCGAAACTTTAAGCCTTTCCTGATCTAAAACACACCTTGTATCAACGCTGGGTACAAGCGAGGTACACCCAAGTTAATACAAGTGATGTGCTTAAAGCCCAGCCCCTTGTTTCAGCTCAAGGGTTAAAAAGATAAAGTTTTGAGTCAAACGAGAATGGGACAATTTGGTTAATCAGGAGACGGGGTTCAAACCCATTCCATTTACAAAATTACAAGCTTGGGTCAGATTCAACTTCAGTTTATTTACTAGAGTAAAATCAATTTTGAGTTATGTGACCCTTTCATATGGAAGCGTGCACCTATTGGTGCACCAAGCTTGAGACCACTTCTGACAATCTGAAATTTCCCTGAGTTAACTTAAGTATCTTTGCTTGAGACCAACATTTATTCGTTAATTGTTCTCCCAATAAACCCCTTTGTCATTTTACATTCTTATATATGTTGACTTAGGCGCACCTGTGCACATATCTCTTCAAGGAGGTCTTGCAATGAGTGAGCTGATTTATTTTTTTAAAATTAATTACATCTTCTAGTACACCGCTGGGCCTAGCCAGTTCCCTCCAAACCTAGTCACCAGTGCACCATACCCCTGTACCAAACTTGGTTTTGAACAGCCCTCTGTGGCTTAGCCAAGTGTTGATGAATTCCCCACTTATTATCACAATTGCTGTTCTTAACACCCTCGCCATGAGTCTCTTAAGCTCCAGCACCCTCTGCTGGGCTATATTGATTATTATAACGATGACTACTAGTTCCCTTGCGTTGGTCCTGTGCACCAAGCACCACCATGCTGGGTTTTGGTGAGTTATAGACACTCTCTTGACAGATGACTATGGCAGAGGGGGAAGGGGGGTCAGGGGCTCCTCAGCTTCAAAATTTAGCAATGTGTGAGTACAGGCGGAAAATAATGGAGATTTAAATCTATCTTATATATGTATAAGAGAAATACCACAGTGTTAAAATTTATAGGGCTCTTGATTATTCTCAGTTGATAACTCCTAAATCAACTAACTTCAAAGGTTCATTGTCATGCAATTCTCCATGTTGTATGATAGTGAAATGTAGTCATTTGATAAAAGTATGGAGACTATTATCCATAGTTGAATAAAGTAATAGAATTAGGCCCAATGCTTAGCCAGAATTTCCTCTCAGGGTTACTTAGGGTGTCTTTAATAGGGATATGTTCTCTGGTACCAATAACTTGATCCACGATCAGATCTCTTTACATTTTCTCTCTGATGACACACATTTGGCAGCAATCCCCAATTCAATTCAGCTTCCCTTCTCTAGATCCCCGCTCATATCCTTACTCTTTATCCTAAAGAATTTTCAATTAGAGCACACATCAATAAACTCTTTGAGAAAGAATAGAACTCAAAATGGACTCTGGTATGATACTTAATTACTAGTAAAAGTGTTTTCTATCTAAGTATGTTTGTGAGTATATTTATTAGTGAATTCTTAGGGAAATTTATAGTGGGAATTTGGCACCCAACCCTCAATTGACACCTCATCAAAGAAACGGCAGCTATTGTTGCTGAATTACCCATCCTTGTCTCATCAGTAATGGTTTTCCCCATCCTGGTTAGGATTCCTTTATTAGACATCCTTGAGACCTAAATTAGAAAGAGTTGGAAAACATGTCCCTAACATTTTCCTCTTGATCCAGTGAAACAAACATATTTATTAAGTGACCTGCTTAGGTAATGGGACTTGTTACCCATTAAGGCAGGTCGCAAACCAACTGATCAATTTGCTAGTTGCAGGTGGCATCACTCACCTCTCAACTTAATCCTTAAATTCCCAATTGGTCAGTGATGAAACCCAACTGATCTCAATTGGTACACCTGATAGTTAATTATTGATCAATTTGCTAGTTGCAGGTGGCATCACTCACCTCTCAACTTAATCCTTAAATTCCCAATTGGTCAGTGATGAAACCCAACTGATCTCAATTGGTACACCTGATAGTTAATTATTGATCAACTATCAGATGCCCCTATTTTGTCAGCAACTCTGTCTGACGAGATCTTAAGCATTCACCAGATTGATCCCCAACAAATATGCACCAGGCGATAAATTAAAATCCCTCAAACATTGTTACCTCAAAATCAGGATCAACAAATATCCAATTCACTTTTCTTTAGGGAATTATCCCCTATTGAGCCCTGATAATCTAGTCATCTGGGAATATGAAAAAAATTTCAACACTCTGAATGACTCATCATAAAATTAGCAAAAAATAAAACCTAGAAACTTAAACTTTGGTATGTAGGTTCCTTATGTAATGTAGGTGAGAAATAAATTTTTTTTAAAACCATAGTAAAGTAAAAAGTTTTATATATAACAAGTGAATATTCTATATGTTTTTGATGGTATTTGTTATATTGTTTTGGCCGAAAGTTTTATATTTGGTTGCTTCAATAGTTATAGTTATGAAAACTTGCCCATAAAGTTTAAATTTTATTTGAGGTAGAATGACCTGGGGATGATACTGCACTGATGAAGGGAAGTGAAGTAAATGGGAAAGGAGGATAAAACCCAGTAAAACTCCATGTGCGGCGTATGATAGGCAAGGAACTCCATGGACCGCCTTTGCTATTTGCTACCTTGATTTGGGGCATTGGTGCGCAAAACCAACACAGTCATAATTGTCCCCTACCCAAAGTTTACCTACCAGGATTAAACTTGAGGTGACAGTGTTAGAGGACCCATAATTTCCCGTAGTTTTTAACTAATCAAATTATTTACTTTAACTCCACTATAAGATTAGAGAGTGTTAAGACTGTGAATTATCTATTTGATACTTTTATCAACATTTTTGCATAAAAAATAATATGGTTTTAAGTTATATCCAGCATTAGATATAGACCTAGTTATCATATTAAATATAAAGATTTCATAGTACTAACTATCTTAGTGATCATAACCCTGCTTAAACTGCAAAAAGATTGCATATATTATAATTTCAGCACAAAGGTAAGCACTTTAATAGTTTTTAGTTACTTTGCAAAAAGATTCACTGGATAGTTATTTTAATCCTCTCTTAAATTACAGAATTATACTTAAAAAGTTAAGTATGCACTTTAATTGTCTTTGGTTATTGAGAGAAAACATTTAATAAATAATTCTCTTTAGTTTAATAGCAAAAATGATTTTAGTTGATAGTCTTATTTTATTTTGATCCCAGCACAACATTTAACTTTTAAGTGTGTTATTGAGATTGTTGGACATTTTCCTTTGCAGCCTAAAAAAAGAATGTTTTAGGTCAAGCTCCATCAAAAAAGGGAAATGTCAGCCATTTGTGATTTACTGATATTGCTAAGAGCTCATTTATTATTAATAAAGTTGAGGAAAATTGGCCAAAAGTCCCTGGCTAATTCTTAGTGGAACCCTGTTAATTGGGGTAACACTAGTTTTTAAACCTCTACGGGCACTAAATGTAAAATCCAATGGTCAGATTACTCCAACCTCACCATGGACCTCAGGGCAATCATCAGATGGCACTCCCCTGACCCCAACAATGTCCTCTAACGCACTTAAGTGGAGACCCCCCTTTTATAGGCTTGGTGGGGGTCCCCCAAGGTACAAGTTATTGCTTGGGTGGTGATTGACTCAAATTCATAAAAAGGTTATCTCATGGGTACATTCTGGCCAAACAATTCCTCTTCTTTTGCTCCGCTGCCCTAATGCAAGTTCCTGA